>PVJD01007021.1:0-90679 GCA_004026545.1 Mormoops blainvillei | reverse complement strand
TCATGAATAATTTAGAATTACTAGAGTTAGAATAAATAGTTTTAATCTATGTATACACAAAAAAGTAAAATTTAGATCAGTTCAATAAAAAACAAAAAAAGTATCATTCTAGTAATTTATCCACGTGATTTTGAAAGCCCAACTGAAATGTTAAAATCTAACTCCTTTCTTTCTCTTAGGATGAATCTCTTTTCCAGAAGAAAAGTTGACTCCTCATCTTTGTGTCTTTTGCAATGTTTTCAGTAACTAATCTTATTAACAATGATTTTTAAGGCTTTTATGTTTTGCTTATAGTGGAAAAAAAACCTAAAAATATGTTGAAGTCACAATCACCATGGCTCTCTTTCAGAATTAAGAGTGGAAATATAAAAGTTGTAGAATCACAATCTGTTAAGACTGAAGTAGCTTTCAATACCACCCTAGTAAACTCAGCACATTCTCAGTAAAAAGCCCCTTGGCACCTGGAGTTGTGAATTGAACTTTCTGCATCTTGGCTGCTTGGAAGTGTGAGAAATGGATTCAGAAGTCCTGTCTCCTGACTCCCAGGAAAATGTTCACTGCAGTGCAAAACTTCTGAGTTGGTTTTTGATGTGTAAGTGATAATGTTAAAGGAATAATATGTAAAAAGAAGAGAACATGATAAAGAAAGATCCAGGTGTACTTTTTATTTGGAGTCAGTATAAAGATAGGTGATCATACCAAATTCAATGAATTGAATTTAATGACAGGCGGATTATTATTACTTTGTGTAAAAATATATGGAACATTTAAGTAACCTGGGAAAGTGATGATGACTGAAACATTCATAGTAGGTTCAAAAATGGGAGAGAGACAGGGCTGCTTTCAAACAGGGTATTTTCTGTTGTAGTAGTAATTTAGAAGTTGACTCTGAAGGTGTCAGTGTCCCTTTAGTTGTGATATCTTCATACATATGGCTCAAGACCGGAACGAACTTCTTTCATCTAATAATTGAAGAGAGGACGAGTGGAGGGTGGCTGTGAATATTTATGTTAAATGAAAACAGTTGAGACATTTCATACAGCCTATGCTCTAGCTCATTTTGGAAATCTATCATGGGGATGAAAAGATGTTAATCTGGAGATAAGTGTTTTTTAACAGCGCACAAGAGGGACCACTCTGGGTGTCTTTAAAGGTATTAGATACAGGCTGTGACTAGATGCAGAAAAAGTAACACCACCTTATTAAAATAGCTTAATACAAAAGAATAATTTAATAACCTGGAGCAGAGTTGACAAGAGACATGGAGGAGACAATGTAACTATTTACGAAGCATAATAGACGGATTATGATAATTAACCTGAAGGATAAATAGATGGAGGGGGACCACATATTTACAGAGATCCGCCCTTAGACAACAGATCTGTCCATACGACTATAGCTGGGGATAAAGTAGCAGAGGAAAGTTCACACAGGGACAGGGGATGCAAAATTCATGGTTTGACCTCTTCTTTTGAGGAAAAGAAGAAAACTGTCTTTTTGATTATAGGTAGCCTAGTAGAGAGGAAAAGGAATGATATTATGAATTTGATTTATATCTTACTAATAAATAAAGATACTGAACATCTTTTAATGTGTTACTGGCCATATACATAACTTTGGAGACAGACCTAGCAAATCTTGTGTCTACTTCGTAATTGTCTTTTTTATCGAATTGTTAGAACTTTTTTTGTGTTCTAGATAGAAGTCCTTTATCAGGTAAATAATTTGTAACATTAACTACCATGGAGTGTGATTGTTTATGGTATTGTTTATATACAAAAAAAGTACAGTTTAGGTCACTTGGATAAAAAACAGAAAAGTTTCTAATTTTCATAAATTATAATTTATCACTTTTTTATTACTTTTGCTTTTGATATAGTATCTATAGAGGCTTTATCTAATCCAAGGTCACACAAATTTATTCTTAGTTACTTTTAAAAATCTTAGTTTTCTTTCTTAAATTTAGATCTTTGATCTATGCTGAGCTAATTTTTGTGTATGGTGTAAGGAAGGGGACCAACTTCATTCTTTTGCATGAGGATTTCCATTTTCTTCCAACACCATTTATTAAGGAGACTTTTGTTTCCCCCATTGATTTGTCTTGACACGCTTATTAAAAATCAGTTGATCGTAAATATAAAGGTTTATCTCTAGTCTCTAAATTTTGTGCTATTAATCCTTATGTTTATTCATATGCTACTACCACACTGTCTTGATTATTATAGCATTTTAGTAAGTTTTGAAATCAAGGAACATGAGTTCTCCAACTTTTTTTTTTTGAGACTGGATTGACTATTATGGGTTCCTTCAAGTTGTCAAATTCTTTGAAAAATATCAGCTGGGGTATTGATAAGCAACCCACTGGATCTGCATGTAAATGTGGGTGGGATTGCCACTACAATAATATTAAGCTTTTCGATTCATAGACATGAGATATCACCCTATTTATTTTTGTCTCCCTTAAACTCTTTCATCATTTAGTTTGCAGTGCATAAGCCTTAAATTTCTTTTGTTAATTTATTCCTATGTACTTTAGTATTGTTGATGCTATTATAAAAAAACAATTTTCTTAATTCCATTCTTCTGGGTTTTCATTGTTATTGTATAAACATGTAATTTATTTTTAAAAATATTTATCTTGTACTCTGAAACCTTGCTGTAATTATTTATGCATTCTTTTTTAAAATTAAATTTACTGGGGTGACCTAATTTATAATATTATATCACTTCCAAGGCATTTCTATGATACATGGTCTGTCAATTGTATTGTGTGTCCACATCCAAAGTCAAATCATCTCCTGTCACCGATTATTTGACAGGTTTTACCTTTTGCTGCTCCCCCCACCACCTTTCCTTCTGGTAATCACCATACTGTTGTCTGTGTCTATGAGCTTTTGTCTGGTTTTTTCCTTATTTATTCATTTTTTGCCTTCTTATTTTTAAAGTAAATTCCTTACAAGCCCTTGTAGGTAAGATCTATCATCTGAAAATAGAGACAGTTTTATTTCTTGCTTTCCATTCTACATATTTAGAGATTGTTCTAGGGCTTACGCTAGATATATTAGTTTATCAGAATTGACTTCCGAGTTACACTAAATTCCCGTGAGACATAGAGATGTTACTTCACTATGGCTGTAATCACAGCTCCCTTTGTCTGTGTGCTAATATTGTTATTCACATTGTATATATGGATGTTACAAACTCAGAAATTCATTTTTGTAATTACATATTGAATTCTGTCTTTTAAGCAAGCCAAGAGCTAGTACACATACATTTATCATTCATTACATGAATCTTCTTATTTTCATTTCTGATTCTCTTGTTTCCTGTGGTTTTTATTTACCATCTATTGCCTTTTTTGGTTTGTTTTGCTTTGTTTGGCTTTTACCAGTGCAGCTTTTTTCCTGTACATGTTTCCTCTGTGTTGTTTTTGTCAAATGTATTACAACTCTGAATGTCCAACTCCAGCTATTTCTACTTGTTTTGGCTGCTGTTATTGTAGAATCACCAGACTCCTTTCAGTTCCTCGCCACCAAAATCTCTATTGTCTTTGACAGCGCCCTTTGGCTTGAACTTCTCTACACTGTGCTCCCAATAAAATTAGCTCCTTTAGGAGAACTGCTAGGGCACTCAGTTCTTACAGCCTGCCTCTCCCCGGGCAGAGCGCCGCCGCCACAGGCTAAGGTACGGACGGGTGCCTGTTTTTTCTCAGAACGACAACCTTAGTGCATGAGTGGTGCCCAGCAGGAGCAACAGGTACTTATCATCGTAGTTTACCTCTCCTGATACGGCTCTCTCACCCTTTGAGCCAGCTGTAGTGAGGACGATCAGGTCCCTGGCCTGCCGTGCTTGCGTTAGAAATGCTTGTCTGCAAACTGAGGGCGGCTGGAAGAAAGGGACCCCAGCCTTCTTAGCCACGGCCGTCTCCAGTAGCACTCCTACAACACGGAGTTGACTGGAAGGACGAGAAATCCCGATAGGCAGCCCCTCCCCAGGAGAGGCCCTAGCCCCAGACAGGGCGCTTGTGGGGAGAGAGACCCACATGTTCTTGGCCACACTCACCAGGACGCCCATCTCACTGAGGTGGAGAAAGGGTAGTAGTCGTTGCTCAAATCTCACAGACCCACTGTTCTCACCGAAATGCACTTTCTCCCTCTACCAGGAATGTTCTCACCCATTTGCGCCTGGATTTTCTACTCAGCTCTCCAGGTTCTATTTATCCACATCCGAACCCCTAGAACCTAGCCCGGTGTCTGGATTATGTTAGGTTCTCAAAAGATACATACTCCGCGAATGAATAAGCACACAGACAAATGAAGCAAATTCATAGAAAGGATAGAAAAGCATTGATAAAGCAAAGTCCTAGAGACAAAGGGAATGGTCGATTTCCTCAAATGCACCTGATTTGAATAGAGCCTACACTATCTCTGAGACAAGTGAGATACATTTTCTGCAGCGGAAGCTTTTGCGAAAGCTCCTTCTTCGTAGCAATAAAGACCGGATGTGCAGTATTTCACTCATCACTTCCTGCCCAGAACCGTTAGTGTAGAGCCCTTCGGTCTCCTACTTCCTGTGATAATAGTTAACCTGAACTCAACTGTAGATATTATGTCCAGTGTTATATTTCACATCCCACTTTCTAAAAGGCAGAAGGAGGTTTGAGCTGAAAACAGGAAACAGTGTGATGGTTACCAGAGGGTTGGGGGCAGGGGTTACAAAGGGTAAGGAGGTCAAATAGATGATGACAGAAGATGATCGGATTTTGATGTACACTTGAAATCTGTATAATCTTATTACCCAGTGTCACTCCATACGTTTAATGAAAAACAAAGACAAAATGGGGTGGAAAATAGAAGAAACTATTTTTTTCTAAACTTCACAAACACATAGGTTATATGTCGATCAAACATTTTAGCCTTTAAATCGTTTTAAATGGTATTTCCTCAGTTTTGTACATCAAGGAAGAAATTGGGGCTTAGCGAGATTAAATTCCTACCTCGAAAGGATTAAAGAGCTAAAGTTAATGCTCCAAAAATATAGCATTTCTCTTTAACAAAGCATTTCATTCCTTCCTTAGTTCATTTATTCATATGTGTATGCATGTGTTACACTTTTTTTTTCATTAAAATAATCTATTTATTACTTACAATTATGAATTGAATCAGGTTACAGCTTTCTAAGTGTAGTGGGTCAGGTACGGGCTATTCAATCACACTGAGTCAGAAACCCTGTGCTATAAACTGTGACTCTGGAATTGGTCCCTTCTCCTGCCAATTCTTATTTAGTCTGCATCATTGGACCCGGCCCATAAGGGTTATGTTGTGAATCTCTGCCCTGGAGGCCTAAAGTAGGATTACTTTCTCTCTATAACCCTCCTGGAAGAATAAGATCATTTTACAAAAAATATAAACCGAGTATGATTTATATCAACAGGTTGTTACAGCTTATCAAATTAGAATGAAATTAGCACTGGAGGTGAAAATTGGTCATTTTCTTTAGGTCTTTATGGCCTAGGCTTGAACTGTGGTTAGAATTTTAAAAGGTGTATTTCTGGCTTGTGTCGTGACAAAGCCTGTCATGAACAGAGGTGTGGAAGTTAAAAGGCATGAGCGCAGGCAGTTTGTTGCAATGTGAGTGGATTACAGGGTTCGGGGAGAAGATGTTGAAAGTTCAGGCTGCAGGTTTACGTTTTTACCAGACCGTGGGGTCTTGAGTGCTGCCTGGGCAGCTGGAATACACAATGCATATGAGGATGTAGGTGTTTTTTTGCACTGAGGGCAAGACATTTTCATAGTTATACATAAGGACAAAGTAATATTTTGACCTCGTATGGAGTAGATTATAGGAAGAGATTTTAGAGGTCAGAAGACCTGTGGGCTGATTGTCACCAGCGTCTGCAGTGAAGTGCTTTTGAACCAAACCTTTTGATGAGAAAAGAAAGGTACAAACGGAAACCAGAAAGAAAAAAAAAATTCTAAAAGGGCAATTCTACATCACAAAGAAGACACAAAAAATCTAGTAACACTTTCAGGGGAAAAAAAAAGTAAATTCTCACTATATATTGTAAACTAATGGAAGAGAAATACAGGCTATAGGATTTTTTGTAGTACAGAATTCCCCAAGGAGATAAAATAATTATTACACATTATTTTCTCCTTTCTTTCAAATTCTACATTGATTTCTGCATTATTTCTTTCAAGCTTCATAAAGGAATTGGATGTCTACTGAACCCTGGAAAATGAAGTTTGCTTATTTAAGAGCTCCATGACTTTCAACATCTCTTATTTCTTTCAATCACTGTCATTTCGCTTCTTATATAGAATGTAAACTTTAACTGAAAACCACAACAGGCATAAGTTTTTTGAGAAAGGCTAAACTCACTCACTCTTTTAGGCTAAAATAGTGTGTGACTATCTGGCTTGTATTTCAGATTAGAGGTCAGTAGTATACATTCATTTAAGCATACAATGAAAATACATTTTACTTAAAAGACTCCCAAATCTTCCCAGACTTTGATTTATTTTTTCCTTTGGTCAGCTGTAAAACCTCTTTCTTTTTACAGTTATGGTGCCACATTATAATTCTATTCTCCCAACAGTTTCCCTGCTTTATAACACAAATCACAGCAGTAGTAGCATCCCGGGTAGCGGTGAGGAGAAGAAGGGATGAGCTTGAAAGGAGGGGATGGAGGAGAGATAAGAAAGAGGAGTGTCCGCACTGCCATTGAGATACTGCACATGCCTGGGGGAAGCTGCTATTATTTAAATGATGTATTTTCACAAAACAAAGGAGCGGGAGAAAAATTATCTAAAGGAGTGGCATTGAATTTTGCTGACTTGTTCTGCTTGGAGTAAGTCTAAGGTGAGCATAATATAATTCAATATTCCACATATCTTTATTTTAACTCTATTTTTATTGTTTACACTATTACAGATATCCCCATTCCCCAACCTTTGCTCACCTTCACCCATCCCCATCCCCCCTTCCCCTGGCCTTCCCACACTGTTGTCTGTGTCCATGGATAATACATGTATGTTCTGTGGTTAATCCCTTCACCTTCTTTCACCCACTACGCACCACCCCCGGCTCCTCTGACAGCTGTCAGTCTAAATATCTTTTAATTCCACTGTCATCTGAATCTCTTGATATTTCAAAATGGCAGTGGTACACATAATTGTCTCTATTTTGGAAAACAGGGAGCCTGAGGCCCCCAAAAGCTACCTCCCAAGAGCAGGCAACACACGCGGACCAGCGGGCAGCTTCAGTGAATGTTTCCCAAGTCAGAATCCACGTCCTCTCTTCTCTCCTTCCGTTTATCTTCATCTGCCACTCCTATACACCTCCCTCCCTGCAAATCCCTTCTATCTTTTTAAGTAAGTTATCAAACACTTATTTTCTCCTACTGTAGTTAATTCACTTTAATTTTACTAGATTCGAAAGTTAATAAAACACAACCAGTGACCTCAAATTACTGTGTATAATACTTAAGTCAGATACTGGAAGTTTTGTTGCACAACTTCTGATTTCAACCCACACTAAAATTTAAGCAAAAAAAAAAGGAACATTTTACGTTTTAAGAAAGGTATTTTTCAACAACTGGAATGCTTTCTGAAACTTTTGTGGAAGAGAGGAAGAGAGTATTTAAATTGCATAATAGCCATCATTTCAATTCCAAAATCCCCATGGCCTACATTTTCTTAAGTGTCTCTGGCGAAACTTTTCTTAAAAATTCTAAACACTCTACTGGTTCTAGCTCATCATTTATTTTTTTCTTAAACTCTGCATTTTCCCCCTCTCATAGGCATATATTTTTTTTCTGTTTCCCTAAACATTCACAGAGATATCTACTTATCCAACCGTAGGAAGACCCTCCAAGTGACAGTAAGAAAATAAAAATAATGATATTAATTTTTGCTGACAAAGTTCATGTAGTAAAATCTGATATGTGGCATTAAGGGAGGCTGACGTCATAGAAGAAGGCTGTGGCTGGGAGGAGGGGTGTGGATCAGAATGGACCATTCTTTTGATCCTTCTTCTGCCCCCTGGGTGTCTGACTAACACGTACGTCTAATATTATAACACATATATCAAGGTGCCAAGCATTAGAAAGATCCAGAGGTAAAATTGTTGGAAAAGATTTAGGTTTTTCAGAGAGAAGAGCAAAATGAAATATTTCATTTTGTATCATTTTCAAAAATGGAATTAATTGTGATCTGTGTTGTAATTTTTGTAAGCTAATTAGCTTAGTTTCTGAAAGCAAATGGCTGGAATAGCTAATCAGGATGGATTGTATTTTCAACTTGAGGCCCTTGTGAACAATGGTAAAATCTCTGGTTTTGTTCGCAGAATCCTAGTTAACCTAGGTTTGTCATTCTTTCCTCTACGAATGGACAAGCCTTAGTCTCCTTTTTATAAAATAAAATAATATTACAGCAGGTTTATGGCTAGCTTTGTATGAGATTGCATACCAAAATATCTTATGTAAATATCAAACTTTATTAAAGTTAGATTAATTAGACTGAGGTGGTTCTAGCACCTTAGCAGCCTATGTAAAAAAAACCAAATATCTTAAGATTAAGGAAAAAAAACCTAAGGAAAACCAGTCGCAAACAGCCTAGGAGGCCTTTCCAAATAAGGCAAGTGTTTAAGCTCTAGCCAATCAATAATTTCCCGGCTTTGCTTCTGCCTCTTCTCTGTAAAAGTCCATCCCCAGCTGCTGCCCCTGGAAGCTCCTATCCTCCCAGCTTGGCACTGCCCCATTCAAATGGATTTTTGCTCAAGTAAACTCAAAATGTTTCATGTGTTTCAGTTTATCCTTTGATTTTGCATAATGTTATTCACAGAAAAATAAAATTATTGTATTAAAAAAAGCCTCTTTTAACTCAAGGGGATGGTTATCATGTGAACAACTGCTTAAGGAAGTATCAGTATAACAGGCCCTCCGGAACCAGAACCACCACCAGTCGGTATCAGTTTGTAGACGGTAATGTATATCGACTCCCATAAGGAATCAGGATATCAGACTTTGAAAATATTAGAAGTTTGATTAACTTGGGCTGTTGTACACATACTCTGGCTAATAACAAAGGAGGTTTAAATGATTAATTCTAAAGATAAAAATAAGAGTTTTGGCTTGATATTCTGCTCTGATGGACAAGAAAGAGGCTGTTAATGGGGTTGAAGTGGCCAACAGTGTAAGTGTAACTAAGTCTCTTTGATCTGGAAGTGTTAACACCACTTTACTGATCACGAGAGAAGAAACATTCTTGTTATAGAGTCAACCACGAGCACTTAGTCTGTATTAAGTCAAACCAGTAAATTCCTTTAAGAAAATAATACCTAGCCAACAGTCGGAAACCCTCAGTTTAGTAATAATTTTCTATAGATTTCCCCCTTAAAAGGAATATTTAAAATATGACTAAACTGGGGTGGAATGTGCCATGCTAATATTTGAGAGGTTACTTTTATCTAAATTTTTGTTGGGAAAGTAGACATTTGGTTCCCCATTTAATCTTTCACTATCACTAAGGGCTATTAAAAAACTTTCAAATATGCATGAAACTGTTCATGTAGACTGTTCTATGAGAGATGCTAATATATCGACTATGTGATAAAAACCAAAAGTGTGATGATAAAGAGGAGAAAGGACAAATAAGAACTGGAAGAGACAGAGCAGCACAGTTTCTGGAAGGCTAGGAACATACTTTTCAGTATGGTTAAAACATTTCAGGAAAGAGGACTAAGAGGACGAGCTCCGGACAGCTCAGTGCACACGTGGTGGGTGCAGTGGGCACCTGACTGACAGACTAAAAGTGAGCAACAAGACTCTGATGATGGTTTGTGCTAAAGGGAGCACAATCGGTCTCCAGCCTTGTACATGGCAGCTCTTAGAGACGCTGTTCTCTTGTTTCAAATATGAAAATCGTCACATACTGAATGCATATTCATTTAGATTTATAATATTCATTCAAACAGCAATTACATTTAGTCCTCGCGACACACCTGTAAAGCCAGTACTATCATTATGTTTATTTTGCCTATAGGAGTAATTTGCTTGGTGTCACAATGTTAGTAAGTGGTGAAAACAGATGCACACACCATGTACAAGACGCTTGGCCAAGGAGGTATAAAATACACGCTGAAACCAGCCATACCTTGCTTGCCAAGTCCTTTAGCTTGGCTCATTACTGAGCCTGGAAGAAGAGAACCTATTTTGGAAAGCTCTTGGCCAGTCCAGACCCAACTGCCACCTCTCCCCACTCTGTCTCCTGCCTAAGGCTTTCTTGTCCTCTGGCACCCGATGTCTTGCTGGCCAATGGGAGCACCAAGGGAGATTAAAGTGAGGAAGGAGAGGGAGGCTGGGTATTTACTTTTCAGTCTTCCTCTCTACGTGTTACAAGGCTTGCTAACTGTCCAGTTCTCAGGATGGCCCTCAGTATGCTGCCGTCTGGTTCTCCACAACTTCTTCCTCCCCTTACCCTTCTAATGGAAGAACAAAGGAGAGCTTGTTATGCATTTGTGTTAACCTTGCATGTGTCTTAACATTTGTATTAAGATTTCTTTAATTACCTTAATTTGATTATGCTAATTTGTTTTCCTGTTGGGCCTAACCCAGAGCTTATTTCTACTTCGCATAAAAAGAACAGTTTCCTGATTTATTTGCTTAAAGGGGCTTTTTCTAACTTTTTACAAGTGTGTAGTATATGCTGGCATCTACCTAGGGTAAACTAGAAGTTTTTAACAACCCTTGTCTCTCATCAGTAAAAGAAATGGAACTTTGGTGATTTAGTATCTAGTACCACCTCTGCCACTGACTAGATAGCTGCAGTTAGATACTCTCCTTGATCTATCGACAACACCTTCTTTCCTATTATGTTAAGTTAGAACAATATGCTATATTTTAAAGGTTCTCTCTTGGTATAAATATTCTTGTTTGTTTACTTTTGTCTTTGTTTTGATTTAACATTCGATCAAATTTATACTTGGAAAGTATGTATTTAATACTAAATAATTACAATATTATGAGCATGCTTAAGTTTATTGAAATCAAACTTGTAAGGAGTCAGTGATATATGATATTTTAATTAAAATATTTCTTAGAATTTTTAAATTGATAATTCTATTTTTATATACGGCCTATTCTCTAAACACTTCAATGTTTTACTATATAAGCCATATGAGAAACTTTTTTAGTTTTTAAAGCCAGTTCTTGCAGGCATGCAGATATGACATTGAACAGTGCTGTGAATATTCCCAAAGTATGTATGTCTTCTAAATAATAACACAAATTTGTGAAAATATACATATTAGCAGCTCAAGCTAATTACAAAAATAGATTTATAATCATGTATTTAAAATAAAATGCTAGAGCCAGATAGTGTTTCCATTTTCTCAAAGTATAATTTATGCCTATACAAAAAGAAAATGACATGAACCATGAAAGCAATCCTTCCCCTGTACATGGCTTCTTATCTACTATATTTATATTTTGTAGGAAATGTGTAATAAGTCTATTAAAATGCACAGAAATGAAGCCAAAAATATCATGCATGTAATTGATCTACAAACTCTAAGCCAAAAAAATTGGGGATTATTTCCTTAATAAAGGAAAAGAAGAAGCATATCATTGATTTTTTTGAGTGGAAAATTCATTTTAATCTAATGCCCAAAGTGTCAGGTTTATCACAGTATAACTTAGCTTGTATTTTTCATGGTCATCTAGATAAAATTCTCTATAAATTTTCAAAATGCATTTCTCTGCCCAACAGCCATCACTTCCATCTTCCACTGATTGAATTTCAAATGGTTTGCACTTAACTCAGCCAGACACTGGGCAAGTCGGCAACTCTACCATCTGGACCAAGCGAAAAAGGAACAGAAAATAGTGATATGCTGCAATTCAAACCAGAACACCATGACTGTCAAGTCTTCCAGTATAAAGTTTTCTTCTCCAAATTATACTCCAGTGAAGACATTTCAAAAAAAAAAACACTATTAAGGTAAATATAACATAAAACGGAAATTAGTATAATCGAAAAATTGAAATATGCATTTATTACTGGGAAGAAACAATAAATATCCTTTTATTCTACTAGACTACTAGTTTTAAAAATGGTTATAAAGTAGTACTAAAAATAGGGAAAGAAAAATTTTATGTGATACTATGACCAAAAATATTCCACCCTAAACCTTCTATGATATATTATATATATATTTAAATAATACATTTATGACTTAAATCTTTGTTAAAATCAAATTGAAACATGATCAAATCAAATTGAAATTTAAATATGAAAGGTAAAACTTAAAAGCTTGTAGAATTTACATGAAAATATTTTATAACCAAGATAACAATGAATTCCTCAAATTCAAAGGCAGTGGCAAAAGTAAAAATTGATCATTGACACTATACCAAAATAAAAATAACTGTTCATAAATATAAGGCATGACAGGTGGAAATACAAACTGTGAACTGGAAAATGATATTTGAAAGGGACATAAATTCAGAATATATAAAAACTATCTACAAGTCATTAAGAAAAAGAGGATTTTATAACATGGGCAAAGACAGAATTCCCTGAGCATAAAACCTTACTAGCCTTTAACATATGCAGATGTTAACTCGTTAAATAGCAAGTGGGATTCAACTTTAATTCGCAATGAGATATCACTTCATATCAACCTGATTAGCAAAAACTTAAGTCTGAAATATTGCCTTCGATATGGTAGGAAGGAACCAAAATATTTTTTTAGTCCTCCTGGTGGGAAGGCACACTGATAACATTGCTTTACAAAGAAGTGTGTCATGTCATAGGAGGAACAAGACATGCATATCCCGTGATGCGGCGGTTCAGTGTGTAGGTATGTGCCCCCGAGCATATCTCGCAGGTGTGCCCCAGAAAGCACATGGAAGAAGGTTCATGAAAGCATATTCATATTAACAAAAAGCTGGAAATAAGCCAATGTTCGATAAGTTTACTAGTGTTACACAGTTGTTGATTATCTAAGAATTAAGAACATTTGATAATTTTTTAACAAAGAACAGTTGAATTTCAGAAATACAATGTTAAGTAATCCAGTTGCAGAAGAATACAGAGTGTGATTTCATTAGCGTAAGGTTTAAAAACATCCAGACATAGGCGCACGTTTGGAAAACTAAAGGAAGCTAGGGAATGGTAGTCATAGCACCCACGGCGGTGAGTTCCTCTGATGGGAAAAGACTGAGCAAGGATCAAGTGGAAGCCCACATCAGTCTCCCACAGACTAAGGACTAATGCAACTCACAGTTAAAATCACACACTTAAATGATATGTTACATCTGACATCTTGTCAGATGACATCTTGTGCCCAGTCAGTGCAGTTGACAGAAGTACCAGTTGAATCCAGCAGAGTGGCCGGAGTCTTGCATATGCAAACCTATGGGGAGTGTGTTAGTTTCCTGGGGCTGATGAAACAAAGCGTTCTAGGTAAAGGGTGGCTGAAAACAACTGATAGTTATTTTATCACAGTTCTGGATGCTAGGAGTCTATGGTCAGGCATCAGCATGGTTCTTTCTGAGAGCTCTGAGTGAGAATCGGATACGCGCCTCTGTCCCCACTTCCGGGGACCGCAGGCAATCCTTGACATTCCTTGGCTTGTAGAAGTTCCCTTCCTCTTTTGACCTCCGCCCTCGCATGGTGTCCTCCCTGTATTTCTTTGTCTCCCTGTGGCTCTCTTCTTATAAAGACACCAGTGAAATTAGATTAGGGCCCAATGCAATGACCTTCGCTTAACCTGATTAATTTAAATCTGTAAAGATTCTATTGCCAAATTAAAGTCACATTCTCAGACACTGGGAATCATGACTTCAATATATCTTTGACTGAAGAAATGTTTTATTTATAAAAATTTTGTACTTCTTACAAATAAGTCTCACTTTTCCATTATTTATACTATAAGTAGTGTTTTTCTTATTCCTAAAATGTAGTATCAAATACGATGTAACTTTATATGTAGCCTGGTGATTCAAGTGATTATATTTGAATATAAATTTTTAGATGTTTAAGCATTTAAGACTATTCTGTTCTCATTTCCTAGTATATTTACACAAAATAATTGCAAAATCTGTCTGTCTGTTTTTCCTAATGGACTCCTTCATCCTAACTTTAATAAAGCAACTAAACCTCAAGTAGAAAAATGCCTGGAATAAATGATGGGCAGGTCAAAGAGAACTTCATTAAACGAATACGCCTACAGTCTGAAGCAGTCCTTATAATACAAATTGACGTTATTCAGTAAAAGCACCACAATAAAATAAGTAAAAAGCAAGGAAACCCATTATTTATATTAAACACTTCAAATTAATTTCTAAAGGTCGCATCAATACAGTGCTACATTATTGTAATTTTTTTTAGATTTGGCATTTGTGCTCTAAAAATTGACCCAATCCTTATATAATTTCATTTGAATAACCTTTCATTGTCTTAGCACTGCAGTAAATTGCTAAAATAGATCACTCAACACTCAACTATGATCAGATACACATAGTCTAAAATATAGATCATAAAAATTAGAAGAGATTTAGCCAGCCTCTGGCATAAACAAAAGTAGATTATAAGGCAGTCAAATATAAATGTAGTAAAAGTAGATCTATACACTACAAGAATAACTCTCAATATATACCATACACACTTCGAGTAACACGCATTATGTTTTCATCAAGGTTAATTTTTGCTACAAAGTTTAGCTAGTTATTTTTTCTCTAAAAGTGCATTAAAATCAAGGTTAATGTGTGACCACACACTTTGTAGAAGAAAAGGACAGAATAAACATGAGGATAGAAATCTTTTTCTTTTATTAAATTTTAAATGTGAGCTCTGGTAAGTGCAAAGATTATTTTAATTTAATTTTATAAGTATTAATTGTTGAAAACTATTTCAGCCAATACTGTATTATAATAAGGTATGTGCACCTTATTCTGGAAAGTCAAGGTATTATTTTTATGGCTATTTATCTTAGGAAAAGCTTAACATATCTTACAGATACAGTTCATGAATTATGATTGTTCAAAATTCAGAGTATCAGTATCATCAGGCAGAAGGCGACTTCCGCTCAGGAGTTCATATGCAAGGTTGAGCAATATTTTTCATGCTTGGTTTATCATTAATGCACAACAGAAACTACAAAAAATCAGAAATTATTTTTAAAGGGCTGAATGATTTCATTTTGTGGCAGTTTGTAAAGAACCCATGATATTAAGTGCTTTTCTATGAGGGTGGAATCCAGTTTGGGCTCTTTCAGTCTGCATGCCTAAGACAGCCGTGAATTCCAGGGAACCTCGAAGGTACCCTCTGCCCAAACTGCTCATGCTACCAGTTGAATATGTTTATTTTCTCATTTGAACTTCCCGCTTCATATTCTTACTGTATCTACCAAGGGCCACATAATCACCTAGAGAGAATGAGAACCTCCTGCAGGAATTTTTCCTTATATTACAAAGGGGAGTGGTGGCCAGAGGGTCTAGCACTTAGCTATCACAAAGAGGGTGAAAGGTGGAGAGAAAGAGAGAAAAAGAAAGGTTTGAAAAGAAAAACGGTAAAGGGAGCACAAGAAATTGCTTTATTAAAAAACAAAAAATGTAACTAGCAATTATTTGGAGACAGCAATGACTAATCATCACTTTTAACAGAGAAAAAATATTTTTAAATAGTGACTTACAGTATCCCATCAGTTAACAAAATGTCGGAGGTTGTTTTAAACTCTTTGCTAACATCTTAGATTTTAAACAGACTACATATTGTCAATATATGTTCTTAAAGATTTTCATGAGGAAAGAGCAGCCATATATTTACTGGGTCATATCTGTGGAGAATATATCACTGAGTCAGTGAATATTTTACTACTCAAGGATTGTGTTAGAACTGCATAGGCACAGACTTTCTGAAATTTTATGTCAATAATGGATGATGAATTTTACCAAGACTAGCATTTAGGCATGCAACATTCTAATTTCTCATTAAGCTTCGTTTCTGAATTAACCCTTGAAAATTAATTTTCTGAATATTCCTATATAAATTTAAGGAAATCTTGATTAAAAGAATTCGAGAACAGCATAGAAGTACTGCTTAAATTATGTTGGCTGTTGCCCTAGCTGGCGTGCCGCAGTTCTCTGGGCGCCGCCCTGCAAACGCAGCCGTAGCGGGTTCCGGCGCCCGGCCAGCGCGCAGGCGGCAGGCTGGGCCGTCTGCCCTCTGTCCCCGTTGGAGGACGCGCACAGGCAACCAGTTGATGTTTCTCTCTCACATCGACGTTTCTCTCCCTCTTTTCTCCCTCCCTTCCCCTCTCTCTGAAAATTAAAATTAAAATTAAAAAACTCTATTAGCTATGACTTAAACAAACTAAATGAATATATTGCCCCAATTAAATTTGCATTTGGTGTTGATTATGTCGTTATCACTTAAATAACATTGAACAGGAAGGCTTAGCGATTGATGTTCTTGAAGATCTGTTAATGCCCTAAGTATTGCCACAAATTACATATAATGTCACATTAACTTAAAGAGGAAATTTAACAAATTATACATCTCCTATTTTCTCTGGGTCTCAGATTGATATTTTAAAATCTATAACTTTAAAATATGAGTAAAAATGAAATAGATGATATATATTCTTCACTGGCACTTGATCAAGAATCCCTTTATTTTGAATTTTTAAGATTTAGAAAGAAGTACAAAGATTAGCACTTAGAGCTATCGAAGGATGTAAAATAGTTCACAAAATATCAGACCGGATACATAACATATACTTTTTAAAACTGATTTTTAAGATTCTTTACATATTGATACTGAAAATCGGAAACCCACATTAGAAATTCTCTTCATTAAATTAAATAAAATGGCCTTTTCTTCAGAAGGTAATTCACTCCAGAAACAGAAAATCTCCCACTCCCTGCTCTGAGTGAGAAGACTTTTTATTTACTTTTTTTTCTCTCTAAAATCCCTCCTGCCAAATTCTTATAGTTGCATATTTTTTCCTCTCATCTTTTCAAAACATTTTAATGCTTTTTTTTTTTTACTATTTTTCAAATATATTCAACATGATAGTTGGCTAATAATAAAGGAATAATTTCTAAATATTGTATTTTTTGTATTTTCGTGACCTTGTGTTTCTTAAAGTTGGGAATCATTTCTTGGAAATTCCCTTCTTGCTACGTCTTCGCACGTGAACTACCCAATGTCATCCATTATAAAACAATCTGTAGAGCTCCCTCTATCTTGATGCAGACGAGAGAGCCGACAAGCTGGCACGAAACAGCGTGGGAATTTGGTCACAGTGGTTTTCTATCGCCGGTGGTGCTCCTTGTGTTACATTTAACATATTTAGAAAAAAGGACTTGGCACATTCCCTTATTTATTTTCTCCTCTTATTATAATATGAACTCTTCTCAGCTAAATCTTTGTACTTAATGGTTGTTTTCTGAAAAAAGTTGAATTGTATTGTGCAATATCCATTAGTCCCGGATAATTTTGAGACAGGCACAGCTCACAACTAACTACTTTACAGTGGTATCAAGGCAACTACGCTGTTATACTGAACCTAGGAGATGCTTCTTGACCAAAATGTTTTCCCACTTTATTGAGATATATTTGACATACAACACTGTATAAGTTAAGGTATACAACATAATTTGACATACTTTGAAAATGATTACCACAATAAATATTGTTACCATCCATTACCCCACATTAATTTTTTTCTTGTGATGAGAACTTTTAAGATCTACTCTTTCAGTAACTTTGAAATACACAATGCAATTTTGTTAACTATAGCCACCTTGCTGAATATTAATTACAACCGAAGAACTACTTATTTCTGTGATAACTGGAAGTTTGTACCTTTTGACCACCTTCACCAGTTTTGAAACTTAGGGTCTTTATGAACTGATTCAATTTAGCTTTAAATCTGAACTACAAATCCTCTCTCTTTTTATGAACATAACACCCCTCAGAGACATAGCCTTTCCCTCCTGATAATCAGCAATGCCCCAGTTAGCAGAAGACGACGGGCAGCCCAGGCCTCACTAATGGTCACAAGGTTAGGACCTCTGGCAGACTCAAGATAACATCTTGACCTTAGTTATGTTTCAGCTCCCCAGCCCTTAGGGGAAGCGACCCTCTGGCCACTTTCCCATGAGACCAGGACAAGGGGAAGCTGGAAAAGACTTGAACATTCCCCAAACCTGAAGAAATGATCGGTCACCCTTACCTCACCTCTGACCAATCAGCTTCCAGCGTGATCCCAAACCCCTTTAACCCACGTTGTCTTGTGATTTTTACCCTATAGAACTGACAACCCACACGCCATCAGGGAGTTCTGGCTTTTGAGTATTAGCTTCCTGTTCTCCTGGGTGGCACCATTCATAATAAAATAGCCAATATTTCTCCATGGTAATTCTTGGTATCTAATGTTTGGCTCTGCTGGCACTGGGTGGATGAACACTTTCAGTTCTGTAACTATTTTCCCCAACATTATTTTTTAGGTTTCACATATAAGTGAGGCCGTATTTGTCTCTGTCTGACTTATTTCCCTTTGCATCATGCCCTCAAGGTGCATCCACATTGGTGCAAAATGCAGGGTGTCCTGCTTTTCATGGCTCAATAATATCAAACCAAAATATTAAGATTTAATATAATAAAATACTTCTCTTTATTATGTGGTTACACTTCAAAAATCCACATGCACTCGCTCAATACTAATATGGTTTTATAATTCTCTGACTTATAGCAAATCATAATAAAGTGCATTTTGAGATATTAGGGTAAGGACTGCCTGCAACCTGGAGTCATTTATAGTAATTTACAATGTAAGTGTTTTTAATAATCCAGAGCAAAGAAATAAGACTAATTTTAGACTTAATTTAAGATGAATGTTAATTTAAAGATGAAGATGAAAATGTCTACAAGCAAGAGAGAATAGAGCAATTAAAAACTGCATAAATTAGTAAGCATTGTCAAGGCTCCCTCTCTCGTATGTGCTATGTACATATTTATGTGACCATGTAATTTCGACATAGATTGTTTGGGAAACACAAACTTAATTATATTGTCTGATTCCACTCTGCAGATAAATTTTTTTTGGAATACCTAACTTTAGGTGTGGCTTTGGCAACTGAAGTAAGGTAACATAGTGGAATAGGTTAGAATATTTTACACAGGTTCGGACCCATTTTTAAAAGGAGACTACAGTTTAAATATGGATGATAACTATGATCAAATCTGTGATGACAGAAACTAGGTTTATTGAAGCTAATATTTTATGAAAAACAGCTATAACGGCCATTTGTAGAAACATGGTTATTATCTTCGGTACACTTGGTATTTATCAATAGTTATTTCAGTGCGTCCTTGAAAAAGTAATCTTTTTGGCATCATCAGTGTCTTAATTAAATCTTCACATTTAAACAGTGTAGACTGAAGAAAAAATTACCTTTCTTATAGAAAGAATTACATTTAGGAGCAGGTTCCTAAATTCATGTTTACTTAAAGGCACATTGTTTCAATATCTTGACAGGCTTGGACTGAATTCAGACCCACAGGATCTTCTGAAGATGTAAGGTTCCCAAAGCTATTATGTTAGTGATTTTGCTGTGTATTGCAAAAGTGTTTTCTTCCCTGACTTCTCTGCGTGTCACCTTATGTGAAGATTTTTTTTTTTGCACTTAATTGCATTTAAGTCCAGCTGTTGTCAGCCCAATCCTCTATGAACTTGCTTTTGTTTTTATCAAAGACAATGACTTTGAGTCTTTTGTGCTTAAAGATAAAGATTTATAAGAAGTTTTTATTCTACTCTGTATGTAAATGCCCAAAGTATCCCCTCTACTATCTTCTTTACACTTCCTATGATGCAGCCATGTTTGCCTTCCTCTGAGTACTTAACAAACATTGTAACTTGATTTATTCCCTATAAAATTACCTGTAGTATTCTGGAAAAATACAAATAAACTGTCATCATGATCATAAGTAGTATTTCAATTTAGTAATTATTTCAATTCAAGTCCCCCAGAAAGGTAAGGGAACAGGGACGTAGCAAATTGCAGGTATTCACTAGTCATCATATAGGTGGGAAATATATACCCGTCTTCAAATATACGGCAATAAAGACAGACATCAATGAAGTAATATTCCAAATAAATATACAATAATTTTACTAATGTCTATTGACAAATTTTAGCCAATACAGTGGGGACTTCATTTTTTACTCAATAGTTGAATCTACATTTTTGTTT
Source organism: Mormoops blainvillei (assembly GCA_004026545.1). Taxonomy (NCBI): domain Eukaryota; kingdom Metazoa; phylum Chordata; class Mammalia; order Chiroptera; family Mormoopidae; genus Mormoops; species Mormoops blainvillei. The sequence goes on along the minus strand of PVJD01007021.1, from coordinate 70,416 downwards.
TGATTAAAAGTCATCCCAAAAGCACTGAAAATGTATTTTATTGATTTTATTTGGGTGACAGTGGTTAATGAAATTAAACAGGTTTCAGGTATACAATTCTATATTGCCGCATCCATATGTGGTACTGTGCGTTCGCCACCCCGAGTCACATTTCCTGTCATCACCATCTACCTGCCCTTTATCACCTTCAACATCTCCCCACCTTTCTCTTCCTCTATTAATCACCATCCTGTCATCTGAGTTTTATTTCTTAATTCCTCCCTTCGCCTTTTTTGCCCAGCCCCCCAATTCCCTTTCCCTCTGACAGATGTCAGTCTGTTCTCTGTCCCTATGAGTCTGCTACTATTTTGTTTGTTAGTGTATTTTGTCCATTAGATTCCACATATCAGTGAAATTATATAATACTTGTTTTTTTCTGACTGGCTTGTTTCTCTTAGCGTGATATTCTCCAGGTTCATGTATGTTTGTCACGACAAGTGAGAATTCTTTCTTCTTTAGGACCAAGTAGTATTCCATTGTGTAAACGTACAGCTTTTTTATCCACTCATCTGCTGAAAAGCACTTGGGCTGTTTCCAAATCTTGGTTTTTGTAAATAATGCTACAATGAACATAGGGGTGCATATATTCTTTGAAATCAGCGTTTCAGATTTCTTCACAAAAATCCCCAGAAGTGGAATTGATTGGTCATAGGCAGCGCCATTATTAATTTTTGAGGTAACTCCATATTTCTTTCCACAGTGGCTGCACCAGGCTGCATTCCCACCAGCAATATAAGAATGTTCTCTTTTCTTCACATCCTTGCCAACGCTTACTTGTTGACTTACTGATGATAGCCATTTTGACAGGTGTGAGTTGATATTTTACTGTGGCTTTAATTTGCATTTCTCTGAAGATTAGTGACATTGAGCATCTTTCTATGCCTACTGGCCATCTGTATGTCTTTTTTGGAGAAGTATCTATTCAGGCCCTTTACCTGTTTTTTAATTTTAATTTTAATTAATTTTTTGCTGTTGAGTTGTATGAGTGCTTTATAAATTTTGGATATTAGCCCCTTACCAGATATATCATTGAGCAAAATCCTCTCCCATTCATTGGATTGTCTTTTCATTTTGTTGATGGTTTTCTTTGAGCCACGTTTGCTATGACTTGACCAACTTCAAAGCAGCTGTAGGAGACTGGAATAAGATGAAAACAAGAGGGCTAAGCTGTGAATTTAATGTGCACATTTGAGAAAATGGAGGTGTTGTGGAGGACTTCAGAGATGCTGGTTTATTTAACTGGATAGATGATGACAGCATTTGCTCTACCATAAATGTTGAATTCTTTGATGATGAGATTCTTTGAAAAATGTATTTCAATAATTGGGTCTAGGAGTCATAGAGAGATTCTACTTAAACATATACAGTGTGAGTCTCATGAGCAATTAAATCAGTGACCATGGGTAAAATGAGCTACAGAGAGAAGATAGCATGAAAAAGCAGCTCATGATCAAGCACTGAACCACAGGGACCCCTAGTGGCCAGCAGATGAAAAATGCCAACAGAATTATTACAGGGCACACGCAGAGAGGTAGGAGGAAACGAGGATGACGTGTTCAGAAACCAAAGGAAGAGAGCATTTGACAAAGGAGAGATTTCAAGTGTGGCTAAACAGTCAAAGGATGTGAGCATTGGGAAAAAAAAAATCTGTTGGATATTTTGGTGGCTGTTGCGACCATAATTAATGAGAACTGGGTTGATAGGAACATTTGAGAGACAGATAGACTTGACCGTTATGAAAAAAATAGAAATTGAGGAAAGGAGGACATACCTTCCCAAAATTTTATTTATGAAGGGACAGAAAGAAGTAAATATTTATGCACCAGAATTGAGTTTTCTATTTAAAATTTTTTTGTTAAAGCTTGAATATGTTAAAATGGATGGAATGGATTTAGTTTACAAGGAGAAGCTGACTAGAAGTGAAAGAAAGAAGTAGAAAAGAAGGGAGAAAGGGGAAGAGAGAGACAGAGCAAGAGAAACAATATAAAATGCCAATTACGGTAGAAAGTATTAGATCCATCAGGCAGATAGAAAATTTATTCTTAAGATGAGAGCTGGGAGTTTGTAACATCTGTTGAAGACCAGGTATCAAAGTGCTATCAAATCCTTGCAAAATCTGAACAGTTTACAAAGTTGTTTTTTTCAAATAATTAGGTGACGGTAAAATTACAGTAAAATTATATTAGGATCTTAGATAATAAATGCGTGAACTGACATCAATACTACACCTTCAGTGCATTATCAATACTTGTAAGATATGACAGCATGTTTTATCAGTATACGCATCTCTTCTCTAAATGTATAAATAAGTATTATAAAATCATAATCTAAACTGGTATAAATATAGGGGTGTATCACAGAAGAGGAAAAAGCTGTAATAAATTACAGATTGATCTTCAGGAAGGCACAAAATATAAAATAAAATGTGTTCGCAGCTAAGTTTTTAGACATGTTTTAATTAAATTAAACAATATTAAAGGATTTTTTATTATAAGCTTGAACACTTTATCTGATGCTTTTAGTATCTAGTGTTTGCCAAATTTATAAGAAAACTATTGGATTTGATTTTATTATTTTATTAGTTAATTTATATTTCCTGCTATTTTCCCCAACTATTTTAAATGAGGAATAAATTCATTCATAGGCAGGAATTTAGAAGAAAATGACTGCTTTCTATTATTTCATAGAGGAAGTTAATTAATTAATTAATTATCCCTTCGCTACCCACTTTCAACTGTGCAGTGTGTGTTAGATCCCTTTTACAGTACATGTACTGTTGCTGGTGTTTGGTGGCTTGTGACAAATCTTCACAAAAAATTTAATCATGTTAATATCTCACTTCACTGTACACTTTTACCTTTGCATTATGCATTTTGCAGTATACTCTCAGAGTATTTGAACTTTTATTGTTTTATAAAAAAGATTCATGATGCATACTTTCTAAGCAATAGAGAGGACCATGTTTATTCTCTGGAATTTTCTTTCCTATAATAGCATTATTTATTTAAATTTGATATTTTATGAAGAAACAAAATTATTACCAAGTTTATTATTGTTACAAACGATGATTCAAAAAAAGCATCAGGAATTATGCTGACGTGTTATCTCTCAGCAGACAAAAATAAAATATAGATCATTTAATGCTGAGACATATCTGATTTATTGTTTGTGATGTTTACTGAAGGAAAGCTTTCTGTTATTTAGCATTCTCACTGTCAGCACAACTCTCTTAGGAGTTGGAGAATGTATGGAAACAGCAAAACTTTAGCTCTCAGATTTATTTCAGCTTCTCTCAGAAAGAAGAAGAATGATTTTAACTCAAACATTTTTATAGATATCAACATTTCTAATATGTAATTTTTATTAAATATTATATGAGTTTCAGATGTATACCATAATGATTCAAAATTTATATACCTTAAAAATGATCACCCTGATAAATCTATTAACCATTTGTCACTGCACAATTATTATAACACTATTAACTATATTCCCTGTGCTTTACACTATATCTTCATGATGTATTTATTTTATAACTGGAAATTTATACCTCTTATTCCCTTCACTTTTTTATCTGATTGTCCAGCCCCCTTTCCTCTGGCAATCATCAGTTTATTCTCTATGTGACTGTTCTGTTTTGTTTTGTTTTATTTTTTATTTAGATTTCACATACATGTGAAATCATACTTATCAATCTTTCTCTGTTGACTGATTTTACTTTGCATAATACCCTCTGGGTCCATTCATGTTGTTGCAAATGACAGGGTTTCATCACTTTTTACTACTGACTCTATATATATAGTCAGCAGTAAACTGACTATATGAACGTCTTTATCCACTTATTTATTGATGGACGTTTAGATTGCTTCCATATCTTGGCTATTGTAAATGTTGCAGTGAACATAGAGGTGCACATATCTTTTTGAATTGATGTTTTTGTTTTCTTTGGATAGATCCCAGAGGTAAAATTCTGGGTCATATGATAGTTATATTTTTAGTTTTTTTAAAGAAGCTCCGTACTCTTCTCTATGCTCCTGCTCCAATTTGTTGTCCCACCAAGGAGTCCTTTCTCTCCACCTCCTCAGCAATACTCATTATTTATTATCTTTTTGATAATAACCATTCTCACTGGTGTAAGTTGATATCTCACTGGGGTTCTGATTTGCATTTCCCTGGTGATCAGTGATGTTGAACATGATTTTGTTTGCCTGTTGAAGAGTATGTTCTAGGCCAAAAGCTAATTTGGAAAGGGAGCAATGGTAGTAGATATATTGTTGAACCTGTAAAGAGAGCACCATATCTGGAACCTGGGTTTAGAAAAATGCTTTAATTAAATTTCAAAAGTAAGGAAATTTGTTAAAGAGGGTTGAAGTTACTAAAAAGTTTTTGAAAGATTGTGACTGAGGTGGCTTCAAATATAGAACAATATAAGATAATTATGTAGTTCTGGAAAAGAAATGTAACAGGGTTGATCTACTTCATTCATTCATTCATTCTTTCTTTCAATAAATGCCTACAGTGTTTCTGGAATTGTTCTAGTTATTTGTGATATAGCACAGCGGTCCCCAACCTTTTTTGGCACCAGGGGACCCTTGATATAGTATAATTGGAACACAGTTTCAATCCTTGTGGAGATTATATTCTTCCATCAGTTTTCTAGTAATAGTCTCTGCATGAGCATATGAATAAGTAAGCCTATGGGAAAGACAGGGTTTAATCAGAAATAAATGGAAACGAAGTATAAGTATCTGTTTAGATCAGGTGTCTAAGCATAAGGTTTTGGAAGAGAAAAGCTATTTAAGGATATTAAGTAGAGATACAGGATTTAGAAATATAAAACCAAATGTTTATTTCCAAAGCAAATAAATGAAAGAGTAGAAACTGTCTTAGCAACCACCCGCTTAGAAAGGCAAAGTTCCGATAAACCAGAACCAATATCCTACAAGCTAAGCAAGCCCCGTTTTATTTCAGGCAACCTTTAGGCATGAGCTTTTCTGTGCTGAAAGGCATGGTCTCATGTAGCACGCAGAAAATATATTTGAAATGTACTTGTAATCAGAAAAATGTGTAGCTACTACTACGTGGTATGTGTCCATGGGCAGGTGCGCCGCACTTTGGAACTGCTTTTCTGGAACTGGTCTCCGGCTGTTTCTCAGGAGGAAGCGCAAGCCTGAGGAGGCCGCGATGATTAAAACAGGAGTCTCAACTGAAAACCAAGGCAACTTTAACTTTTTATGGCCAAGGTGAGTTTGGCTAAGAAACAAATGATACTATAAAGATAATTTAAGTCATCGAGAGATTTGTATGTCATGCTAAGATCGTGTAAAATTTTATACTTTTGTGAGTGCTAATCCTTGAATTATCACAGGAATTCAAGCAAAAAAGTAATTTGTAACTGATTAAAGGTGCACACTCATGCAGGTGTGGGACTTGACTATTTCAGACGCTTCCTAGGCTTCTGGCTTAATTGGCCAAAAAAAAAATTACGATGTAATATGTTTAGTTTTAATTTTTGTGTTTAATTGTCTTGAACAACTAGAACAACATATGCAACTGGTTATTGAAAAGGAAGCTCATAAGCCTGAGAGGCTGGAAACTTTGATGAAGATGATGGTAAGAGCTGTAAGTGTGAGGACGAAAGTAAGATTGGGCTGAGCATGGAGCCCTGTGGCCCATGAACAGGCGAAAAAAGGGGCAAGAGAAAGGAGAAAACATCCCATGAAATAGAGAAGGGTCAGGCGCAGGGTGGAGTAAACAAGAAGTGATATGAAAGATCATTAAAATATTTTATGTTTTTGAGGGGCCTCCCCGCAAGAAAACAAAAAGACCAATATTTGGTGCAATTGATAACTGAAGGTTTTTGAAGCATAAATGTCAGCTCAATTAGTAGAAACTAAAGGAAAATATACTTTTGCTCAATAAAAATCCCCAAGGTGAATTTGAAGATATAACAATACAAATTATCTCATCAGAACAGGAGGGAAGCCAGACTCAAAAAAAAAAACAAAAAAAAAAACCCAAAGACAAAATTGAGCAGAGCCCGTTCTCAAACCTGGTCTACAGGAAGTAGGGAGGCTGTGATGGCAGCAGGAGGAGTGGAACACCTCAGCTTTCCCGAGACTTGTTAAAGCTTTGGCTCTTTCTCATGAGGCAGAGCACAAGGGCCTTGATCATTTTGTATTTTACAGAATATCTCACTGCGCCCCACTGAAAAGGTGGCATCTGCTAATTGTACCTTTTGATCAGAAAGCAGTGATGATTTAACCTGAATACTTTCATAGCGGCGTAAACCTCAGAAGATTCAGAGATCTGCCATATTGGGGAGGCCTAGAAGTCTCCCCACGCGTGCAGGTTGGGGCCTCCCCTCTGGAGAGAGGGTGAATGGCTTCGCCTGTGCTCCCTGCTGTAAGAAAGACGCGCGCAGTCCTTGCTGCACCTCTTTCAATTGTGGGGATGGTATTTCCCATCCTTGGCAATAATTGTTCAGACCCACTGATCAAGTGAATCAGAAAACAGCCAGTTTTTAGTGGTTGGTAATGAAAGAGAGGGCTCTGAAACAGGCCACTGTTGCTTGGGAAGCATCCCATCCAAGGACACTAGAGATTTACTATGGATCAGGTCATTATATCGCTTCTGTTGTACAATAAAATAAAAGATTCATAGTATAGACTTCTGACATCTTTTTGTCTTTTTAGGTTTCCTGGCAGTGCCCCATTCACAGGTTGCTGTATACACAAGAATTCTGCTCATCTTTATCATTGCAATAAGGCTGAGGATAAAATTTTACTTTTCTTAAACTGTAGTTGACATTGTAATTCCATAAACCTAAGTTACCCAGTTAGGAAATAGAGAGTCATCATTATATTTTAATTTTTATTCAGAGAAACATTTTCAGAGCTTTCCTATTGACCACCGTGTTATTAGAATTCTATAAACATAGGCTTCATTTAGAAGCTGGGTAAACAAGATTGCATATTCTATTTAGGCTTTAATTATTTGCCTGTCATTACACTTTATTTCAAAGTATCAGATTTCCTGATATCCCCAGCAGCAATGAGGTAGAAAGGACTTTCTTTACAAATTCCCTGATCCTTAACACTGAGCTTAGAGGTAATTTACCAGGCAGCCACGGCTCTGCTTCTGTCACTGAGCCAACACTTGCACCTGGATGGACGAGGTTAATGTGTATGTATATTTTTTGACATAAAAACCAGTATCAATACAGGATAAGTAAATACCAATACAGTACAGTCAAACCTATTTCACAGAATATACCTTGACCAAAAATATTTGACTAATGCTTCTCTAAAATGTCAGTTAATAGACTTTGAATTATAAGTGTAATAGATAAATTTTATAATAAATAAATGACTATGAAGAAGACATAATAATTTTTTGGAAAAATTAATCCATCATTTATTTTTACTGGTATACGCTAAGTTTCCATTATGGGCCAGGCTTGGTATGAAGAGGTCATGGTTAAGAAAATGGTGCCTCTTCTTAAGTTATTTATAGATAAGTTAAACCTGTGTCCTGTTTTCCCAAGAAACAATATATTTGTCTGTTATAAAAACTAATTTATTAAGAAGACTGCTTTCATTCTCAAATGTACCATTGTGTATGATGAATTATACGATTACCCTGTTTGTCAACTGTTGATAGATTCATATACAGACACAATGGATGAAACTCGAGTCACTAAAATAGATCATTTTAAAAATTAAGTTAGATCCTTAGTTCCTTTTATAGTTTGAACCCTATTCTACCTGCATATTTGGGGAAACTTGTTTTAAACCACAATGAAAGCTGAATAAATAACCGATTATCAACAGGATCAATCCAATACCACAGAACTCAGTAAATTAATTTCATTCAGGGGTGTTAAATACTGTTTGAAAAAAAACTGTGTAAAGAGGATTATGGCAACATATTATAAATTGACTGTAAATAAACTTGTAGTCTCCTCATGGGGAAGTTGTGATATTTGCTCCTACAAATGAATATTTCATGATGCTCCGTTTCCTTGTTTTTAGATAAAACCTGGATTTAGAATATTTGTCATTAGCTCTTTGTGGATATAGTATATATTTTTTGAAAATTTAAAATTTACTAAAGAAATGTGCTTTTGAAAACAACAGAAACTGACTCCCACGATGCAACTCAGAATGTAAATTGAATTCTATAATGAAATAAAACTGGAGTGGATTCAGAATAATTAAGGAATGTTTGCTCAGAACTCCAAATAAATAATTAAAAAATTTCCACTGGCCAAAGACATTATTCCTTAACTGTACTTAGGCTGGATTCAATGTACATATTAGAAAAATAAAAGTTGTTTTTGATAATGCAGTTCTAAAATACTTAAGAAACCACATGAAGTTTTGAAGCAGACAGAGGTATTAAAAACATGTTCTTGCTCATATACGGAATCTTCTTCTATGGTAACAAATATATTGGAAATAGATAAATAGTATTAGAGTCTATTATGTCTATTTATAGAGCCATCATCTCTGACCTTATAGTACCAACAGGAGTAATTGCAACACAAAAAAAAAAATAGTCACAATGCCACAGAGTGAAATCTCTAGATAAATTAATCAAAAATGTATTTGTCACAACACAGATGCCATCATTAAAAAAAAGTGACCTTCAGAATAAAGCAGGTCCCATCACTTATATATCGTAAGAATTTTGTACCTCAAAGCTAGTTTTCATTTGTTTCAAATCTGATTTTAAGACTGTTCAGTTATCCCCTATATTGGCCTGCATACAATATACTGTGTTGTGCTAATAGTAACTCTAAAGCTTAAGTTTATGAGAATGAAATTTATTTCCACCTCTTTGTAAGGGCCCCTTGTGGCACAAATACGTCTTTGTTCCAAGTTACCTTCCCTCCAGGTTCACATTGAGTGAGGAGAATCTCTCAGGGACGTGCCCGTTGTTTCCCAGAGGGGAAAATAGAGAAGATTCACCGTGAACTGGCTCTTAAACCTGCACCCAAATTTCATTTGGCCAAAATCATTGACGTGACCTCTCCTGATTTCACATTCCAAAGATGTATCAGTCACGCTCTGGCTGGATCTCCACGAATCACAATGACTCATTCTGAGATAATTCGGTGGGGATGGAATCCTTCTGGGGAGGGAGCCACCGAAAATTATGCCTCCAGCAGCGACAATGAGGGGGTGCAGGAGCACAGCTCTTCCTCAGGAGGAGTAGCCAATGTTAGAACAATAATACAATATCACACACATTTGGTAATAATTAATAGACTGTCTCTTAAATATTCAAATATGAACCCAATAACCATATGTCAAACTCTGCTGTATTAAAGTCTGTTAGAATCAATAACCTTCAATTTCCATAATATGGCAATTTCACATATTTCTCTTTTGAAATACCTCTATATTTTTAAAGCGTTTAAAAAGAAGAGTGAGATGAACAAGGTCTTGAGATGATGAACGAGTAACAGAAAAAATAAGGGGAAAAGGAAATAAAAAGAGAAATCCAAATTTAGAAATATAACGCGTCTTGTAAGTAATGATTTTATTTCTCAAAAAAGTGCTGTAGATTGAAAGAATCAACATTTTATGTAAAATAATAAAATTTTATAATATTGTACTCAAAACTTTCAAAGACACAAAAGGGAATCAACTGATCCTGTTTAGGTAAATTAAAGTTTTCTTTTATAATGATACCTCATGATTTCCACTTCTAAAGAGACAGGTAATGACATTTTTTGAAATACACCTTTTTTTTTTTTTTAGAAATGAAGATATTTTTGTGTGGGAGGGAGTATTTTTTATGATGGTTTCAATTAAATTTCTAACCTTATTAACCCATCACAGTCTGAAGGAATTTACGTTAGGCAATGGGACGTTTAGAAAAGTGCATGTGCTTGGTGATGAGACAGACTCGAACTGAAATCCAGACTCAGGAGAGTATCTGATGCTTACTGATAACAGTTACACTCTGAATCTCAATTTCATGTATAAAATAGAAATAATAATATTTCAATAAATTACATATAGATTTTTAATGCTTATTTTAAAACTCCTTCTATCACTTGAGTTTTTCACCATTATAAACATTTAAAACTATTAGGTAGACTAATTTTACAAGAAATAAAATTCATGGCTTCTTCTATATTGTTTTAACTGAAAAATTATTTTTGCCCCCCCTTTTTTTTGCTTCAGATATACTTATACAAATTAAAATTCTATACATTTGCTAATTAAAATAGTGAAGTAAATTAAAGAAACATGTTTGCAAACACTAGGTACATTTTTAGGGGCCTTTTGCTTATCATTTACCATAAATTTGTTTCTAATTTGATAGAAATTGGAGCTGAGGTGCCATCTTTCTCATGTCATTTTTTCTCATAATCATTTACTTAGTTAGTAGTGATAGATGAAGCATTTGCTTGTATTGAATAGCATGCTATACATCTATTTTAATAAATTTTAGCTTTCAACTTAATTGATAGTTTTAAACAGAGGCATAGATTTATTCCCACAATGAATAAAACTGCTTAACATTTGCAGCCTGTATAAATTATGTTAACACTTCTATTGGCTTTCCGTTTTCTGCCTAATATACTGCTAATTTTAAAAGAAATCAATCAAACAATATATAATATATCACTAGAGGACAGTTTCTATATAAGGAGAATGAAATACTTTTCTATAATACTTTAAAGGTATGTGTGAAATGATTTTGCCAGGGGCCTTCACTGAACCAAGAAGTTTTTGGCTTGTCTGATATATATCTCAGTGGGCTTCCTTTATCATTTTTTTTTTAAATTTTAGACTATTTGTCTTTCCCTGGCATTCTACCTTTACATGTGACATGTCTTTATTGTAAGAATTTATTATATAGTTTCAGAAAACTTGTCTCCTAATTAGAAACATAAATAACTCTAATCCATGTGGTTCATTATAGATAGTAGAACACAATGAAATCAATGATAGATATATAAATATAAAATATTTATATATAAAATATTTATAATATATAAAATATATATATATATATATAAAATCTCCATTCTGGTACAAGAATGAGCTACTAAGCTAAATGTTGTTGAAAGCTTAGGCGATGTGCAAGGAGATAATTAAAACCTGCATTTGCCAAGAATGAGATTTTGGCAAATCTGAGAAGAATTTTGTTTGTGGAGCAGCAGAATAAATGCCCAGTTGGAATAAACTGAAGAAGAAATAGAAAAAGAGATATCAAGTATGAAATACTCTTTAAGGGAAAGAATTGCTATGAAGGAACAGGGGAAAGAGTAGAACGAAAAGACACTGGAGTTTTATTTGTTTGAAGTAACATGAGTGAGAGCCACACACTTAGGGAAATGACCCGGAGGGACAAAAACCCCCAGAGTAAAGCAGCAGCAGGGTGACTGTAAGAGCAGTGCTCTTGAGTGCGCCACAGGGTCCAGGATCCGAAGATCAAGGTGTGAACAGATCTTTGACAATGGTGTGGATAATAAGAGAAGAAGATGTAAGGACCACTAATGGATTTGATAAACACTTAATGAGCCTTCCAGACCCTGGAAATAGAGCAATGTAGTAATCAAACTCCCAGCTCCCTCTCCTTTGAGGAAAGACTAAATTTGCAATATTTATATACATGAAAATATAAGTGGTGAAGGAGTGGTGGAGAGGAGAAAATGGGTCATACAATGATATTTTCAATAAATCAGTTTGGCATATAAGATAAACAGGAGAGGTAAAAGTTGGTAAAGTAAATCGAGATACCTAAGAAAGTAACTGGAGTCTTCAAGGAGAGAATGGAGAAGAATGGTTTGAAAGCGGAAATGAAAAGTAACACCCACCATACTCTGTATCATATATATATATATATATATATATAGAGAGAGAGAGAGAGAGAGAGAGAGAGAGAGAGAGAGAGAGAGAGAGAGAGAGAGAGAGAGAGAGAAAGAGAGAGAGAGAGAGAGTGGGGGGAAAGGGAGGGATCATACTCAAAAGAGCCTCAATCTGACAGAGCTGCTGGAAAAATGGTTAAAATAGTTAAAATAACGTTCCTGTCATTGGATAAAGTCATCTATCAAAATGGAAAGAAAATAAAGAGACTAGCTACAGATATATGAGGATCTGAGCACTTAACAAGGGCACACGGATAATTGATTTGAAATTCTGTGGGAATTATGCAGAGGTTGGAATTGAGAAAAAGACCCTGGGGATAAAAAAAGAATCTAGAGGTGACGCTAGATGGGATTATTCCTGAATTATTTATTATTATTAAAGGCTTGATTTATTTATGTTTAGAGAGAGAGGAAGGAAGGGCGAAAAAAGGGAGGGAAACGATGCGTGAGAGAAACATCCATTGGCTGCCTTCCGCACGCCCCCAACTGGGGACCTGGTCTGCAACCCAGGCACGTGCCCTGACCGGGAATGGAACCAGTGACCTGGTCTTTTGGTCAGAGGGGTGATGCCCAACCCACCGCACCACACCAGCCATGGCTATTCCTGAATTTACAGCAGATATTCAGTTCAGAACGCCAGCTGTGGGCAGTGGTTCCTCAATGGTGTGGGAGCTAAGGCTCTGAAGGTAGGAGCTAAGCAGGGCTCTATCTTGTACTTGCTGAGACATGGGGTTGTGTCTCAGCTGGAGACAAGGGTCCCGTAGGGGCTTCAGGACTCACTAGCCAGTAAGAAGAGTTAAGCCCCTTTGCTTCCTCAAAGACTGTTACATAGAAACCCAATGGATATTGCTCTTCTCAGTGAGAAGATAAAATACAAAATCTGAGATAGTAACCTTAGTTAACCATCTCAGAGAATTTATCTGGCATCCAAATGATAAGAGAGCCTGAGGATATGTTTGAAGCTTCCAGCCCAGTCAGTGCAGAGACAAGTCCAGGTATCCAGCAGCCTGCGGAGGCCTGAAATTCCTGTATCCAGCTGATTCTCTCACTAAATCTCACCAGCCCTATGGAGTTCCATTGAGGTAAGTCCTCACTTTAATGTTGGGGAAAGAGGCTGAATGAAATAAGGCAGCTCGCTAAGGTCACACAATGAGTACCGTGCACAGCCATATTTGAAAGCATATTGGTCTCCAGAATTCGTCTCCCAGACACCTGTTGTAGCACTGTCCAGGTCGTCGTGGTGATGAGGGGCTCTCAACTGATATATTAAGTACTTTTGATTGGGCTGCTATGAATCTACAAATTATATATATTCACTCTTTCAATATAAAACTGTGTATTTGTTGTGAAGATAGTCATTGACGTAACTAATTTTATCAATGACTATGGAAGTGTTTATTTTTTCTGCGTAAAAGATAACTGTTATGTTTCGATGGGGAGAGAAAAGGGAAAAGTTTAACACAAAAAACAGACCTGCAATTTTATCTTTGCGTTGGTAAAATTCTGGTTAAATTAATGTTAAGCCATATACTTTGTTGCTTCTAAAATAATAATGACCATGTACTTTTTTTATATAATCCATCACTCTACTTTACAAATATATATTATGTGTTATGTATGCATATCAATTATAGGTGCTAAAGTAAATGTTATTTAATAGAACTATTCTTACTGTGCCTTTTTATCTTTCAAAATGTTTTATTATATCAATAGTGGGAGTTTTAAACCTAGTTTAAACATGAATAACACCAATAGTGATTATATTCTTATTCAAGCCTTCCTCCTGATTTTCAGTCATTTTCTAGGTACTATATAAAGAAATGAGTCACCCATTCAAATGCTTAAGCAGGTAACATGAAAGAAATATAGACAGTGTGATATTTATACAACTGTTTAAACTGCTCTCCTCACAGAAAGAAAATATTGTTTTGACTTGTAAACTGAGAAAAAATAACTAGGGATGTCAGTAGTGGAGAATAACTATAGACTATAGATGTCATATTCTTATGCTTTTGCTGTTCTGACTACAATAACACTTAAAAATGAAACTTGTGGATAAAGGGGAATAAAGATGACATAAACTATAATGGCTATCACACATTACAGGCAAAATGACTATATATTTTTTCTATGAATTGATCATGATTACAGAACTTGTTCTCCACTAAATTATGGATTTAAGGGATTAACAGAAACCATAGTTCTGAAAAGAAAAATAATTTGGGACTCATGCATTTATACAGCATACCAGAAACCTAATTGAATAACTTATATGTCTAAAATTATTTTTCCAAGATTAATTTTTAAAAGGAGTGATGAATTATTTTTAAAGTATTTCCTGCTATAGAAGAAAAAGGGAAATATAAATGTATTCTATCTTTTCTTTTTTATTGACATTATATTCTCATAAGTACCATGTGTATAAAGGCCATTTTTGTTGAAATCTGTCAAAAATGTATCGAAAACCCCAATCTCATCATCGCATATCATTTCAATTTTTTTCAAAAACATGTTCAGATTTCTTTATTATTACATCTCTGTGAAACATAAAGTCACACTATCCATCTCAAATCTAGGCCATTTAGTGACTTTTATTTTTGATATTTATCATGCAAACATATTACCTCATAGAAGTTAAGAACTTTTGGTTTTACTGCCCCCACTTATGAAGTTAAAGGTAACTAGTCACCTACTTTGTCCCAGTTCTCCTCAATAGACAGAGGCAAGACTTATAAGGTACTTATTTGTATTACATGATAACAGGGAAAATAACCTTCCAATTGTCAAATGCTGGTAGCAATGCAAAATGCATTTATCAATGCTTCTCCTGAATACAATAGAATAATTAAGGTTGGGAGAGAAAAGAATAGAAAAGAATAATGTGTCACTTCCAAAATTTTACTGGATTATCTATATGACCTGAAATATTATATTGTAAGACTGAGATAGATAATTATAAATGCAAATAGTTCTATGTAGTCCTGATAAAATTTAAGGCAGGGTAGATATAAAATAATATACACTTGCAGACAGAAGCAATACTCCTACCAAATTAAGGCCCTTTATGTCTAGAAATACTGATAGCAATTGGCCCAGAAAAACAACCCTAAACTGAAAGAATTATCTAGCTCGGTACTTCATGAAAACTACAAAGAAGACAATTTGGCAACCATTATATTAACAATTCAAAATGAGAATTATAAAATTTTCAACTAGCACAGTTATGCACACCAAAATATAATTTTGGATATAACGAGAACCCTTATCTAAGTAATGGTCAGTAATTGTCTCTGCTCTTGCCGCATAGCTCTCTCCACTTTTTTACTTTAATTCAAGAGAATCTTGCTCCTCTGATCATCTCTGCATGCAGCATATGCTGCTCTTTCCTATTTCCTTCTGTCTGGAAAGATTGGTTAAATCTTTCTGCTGATATTATCAGGAAATTCTTATGTGTCCACATAAACAGAATTTAAATTTGCTTTTAACTACTTAGTCTTTACCAACGCTGTGCTCAGGAGGGTCGCTTTGCTCCCACTTGCTTTGAAGACGTTTTAACCACTAGTTACTCAATAATAAGGAATGCCTTCTCATTCTATTAAGTTATCTTAACATCTATAAATGTTGCTAATAGAAATTGTGTTTCTTGAATAGGTTGCCACAATATCCTGCTTAATTAAAATTCTATTCTACTGTAGTAGTGGGTGGGATGTTATAAATTTGTTTTCCTTTGGGTGAAAAACAATAACGCCTGGTCTGTGCTGCACTGAATTTCTTACATCTTGCGCAGAATCATTGATGCTACAGGATTTTGTTTTCTTTTGTTTTGAACAAAAGAGCAAACGTTCTTCTCAGACTGAAGTAGCCTTTAAAGTTTATTTTTGCGTTCTCACTTAGCGATTGCAGTAACAACTGGTAGGAAAGAACTCTTCCCGTGAACGCACAGATCAGTAGACACAATCAGAACGAACTGAAATTTTTCTTCTCAATACTTTTAATAAATCTATAAACCTAAGTTTAAATGGCATGATTAAATTTACATGGAATTGTTGCCTCTCACTCGCCCACCTTTTCTGTAGCTTCTTACAAAGATACTCTCATAAGCACGTGACCATGACCAAATTATGCTCTGCGCAGCCCGGGATAGGACAAGGTTTGTCCAATAGACTAATAGAGATGGAAATGGGTTGCTTTTATTTCATGATAAAATGTCTTTTCAATGACCTATCTTTCTTATATGAGATACTAGATCTGAAAGAAAAAAATGCCAGAAAGTGAAGCACGTCTAATCTCACAGATGGACAAACTGAACGTTCACAGTGCTCAGACCCCCGAGCAGCACCCACCGAGGAAGCACCACGGCGCCCTTATAACTGCGGCCGTGCGCAGTGGAACGGCACTGAGTCCAGTGGTGTGATGGGGAGGGGACACGTTCACATAGCTTAGACTTCAGTAAATATACTTTGTGGTACACAGGCTTAAAAGTGAATTATTTCTCTTTTGTTTAATAAGTTTTAATGTGTGTTATGTGGGATTAAAAATACCTACTTCCACTATTGAAAGTGTATAAATGAAATTAAGTCAAGTGTAAAAATGCCTAGTTTACTCATCTGTCATGGTTACTTTTCTTAATTGAAGCCCAATGGCCATTGATAAATGAATTGGTGGGTTTTCAGAATGAAATTTTTCTATTCAAATTTTTATATTAATTTTTTTCATGGGAAAGTGTACAGTTATATTGTCCTGGTAGCCACTAGACTGCCCATTGTAATTTTAATACCTAAATGTATATGATAATACATCTGTAAATAAAACTTGTAGTCTCAAATAAAACTATACAAACTATACCATGTGGAAAGCTTAATGATAATTTTACATTAATATAACAGTAAAATTACTCTATTTAAAATGACTTTAGGTATGATTAAAATCATTATTTCAAAGCTATAACTTTTAAAACTAAATCTGTTTTGCTCACACCCAGAAGGCATTCAGAGTTTACCCCATATTTTATGAAAGCTATCTTTGTACATAACTATTTCATTTTTCCCAGCAATAGAAACATGATGGAATAAAAAAAAATAAAACCAAACTCTAGATGTGAAAATCTTGGTGTCCCAGCTCCTCTCAAAGGTAAGTCTACTCATTTTTGGCCATTCGATTTGTTGCAAGACTTTTCAATCAGCACTTTGCTGCATAATTTTCTGAAAATTTTATGATCCTATAATGGTATTCTTATCTTCATTACATGGGTCATGATGATTTAAACTTTGATTCTATTTTTTCTTCATGTTACATGAAATAATTTATTTTTTCAAAAATAAAAATGGCAAGAAAATGAATGAAGAGACAAAATAACTGTCTTTGAACAACCAAAGAGAATGGTTAGGGTCCCCCTAAATGAGACTGGAAATCTTTCTATCATAATAGAACTATTGTAATTTTCAATAGTCATTGTTTATTTTTACATGTAAGTATTGTATGCTAATAATTCACACAATTGAATCATCCAGTGATTTCTAACTTGTCTCCCTATGCTACAGCCATCCCACAATTTTCAGATACTTGCACTTGTCTGTCTCCTGTTATTCCAGAGCATCTTAATGAAAAGTCTCCCACTAGTGAATGTGTATTTATCCTCTACTCTTTAAACACAAAATGTATGTACCCCTCTGATCTTTACTTTCTCATTTAATATATTGTGGCATCTATTTCCATGTAAGTGCGCTGAGAGCTTCCTCATTGATCACAGCAATACATTATAATACTGTTACACTGAATTTGATTTCAACATTCTCTTGCCAAAAGACATTTAGATTATTTTATTTAATTACTGTTTTTGCTGTTATAAACAATGCTGCAATTAATGACCTTAGTGAGAAAAATATATACAAAGGGTACTTCTCTGTTGGGTCAAAGAGGGAATCCATTTGTAATTTTAATATGGAAATTGTAATTTTAATGAAACTCATTCAGTTTCCTTGCTGACACAATTGCTGTGCTCCGGTAAGCTTTGTAAGAGGGGGCCTGCCCCCAGCAGCTGCCTTAAGAGAGCACATTGTCACTCATCTATCGGGTCAAGATGGGGTGGCGGGGACCAGATATACTTTCAGAAGCCAAAGTCCTCTTCTGGCTTTCCTTCCGTTAGTGTTAGCATGACCTCTAGTTTTCAACATTTTCCTTTTAATCTAAGAGTCTTTAAATCAACATCTATATTTGAGGTAAGTTTCATGTAAATAGAATACAGTGCATCTTCCCCGCCCAAACCTGCAGTTTCTAACTATCAACAAAAGCTGGGGTATTTCAAGTGGAGAAGAATTAGTGGTGATAGATTTATTGGTGAGATGCTGTTTATGTTGTAGTATTTGTTCTATTATGTCTTGAAGAATAATGTGTGATATGTATACTGTCATAGAGTAAATAGAACCGTGATTTATGGTTCACCATTTCTATAACAATTTTAATATGCTCTCTTCTATCCTGCTTTAGCACATTTCAAAGCAAATTAATTCCATTCTCCTTTACATTTCATTCTCTTTTATATTTATTCTTTTTACAATGTGACCTATGGAGGTATTGTAAAACAGAAATTGCTGTTCTCCCTCTCCCTTCCTTATATTGGTCTCAGTAGAACAGTGAGCTGGAAGATGAAGTGGCAGATTTCTTACTTTCTGACATTGACCATGTTCATACATGTAATATCTTCAGTAAAGTTGGCAGGAGGACATGAAATTTAATATAACCCTGACCATTATAAAAACACTTTGTTTTTCACAAGGGTGTCCATTTTTAATTGCTAGGTTCAGGCGATTTGGATTCATTGTTGGGGTGAGAAAATTTTCCAACGCAATGCATGAAAGTGTGCCAATTTTTAACTTCCTGTTTGTTTATATCTGTAAATTTAATCAAGCAAAGTTCTTAGTTAGAAGATTAATATTCTTGTTAGAAAAAACACGTTTTAGAAAAATAGGCTGTTCTTTGAAGACTTTCCGTGTTTGGACAAGATAATAAAAATTCAAGGAAGTTCAGCCTTTGGGCAAGTATTAATAAAGAAGTATATTTCTATTTTCCCAGGACTCTTTTATTAATACAATTACAACCTTTACTCTTTAGAGAGTAAACATAACATCCTTTAAAGGAGGATGCTCGGTTAACCTCATAGCAAATATGTGACACACCTACAGTTTATTCCAGTTGAATAACGGGACTTCAGTTTTCTCTAAAGTGTTATGGATTGAGAGTAATTTTTCACAAATTTTCAAAACTGACAATTTATAATTATTTCACAAGTGTTTTCAGTTTTGTCATTTATATATAATATATTCCTTATTATGTATGTGTTTATATATTAACATTGCATATAATAGATATGTTAACTGTGATTAATTTTTTATCTTAGGACACATTATGGTGCTCCTTCTTTATGATGAAGAAACACAGGATTTAAATTATACTGAGAAATAATATTTAGCGATTTGCCTAGAGTAGTTTGGAAAATACATCTTTTGATTGCTTTGATTTTATCAGTGTAATTTTGATATCCACTTTAATTTTTTAATTCATCAATATTTCCAATTCATACATATAACAAATAATGAAACATTTTGACTCACTGGCTTTTTAGAAAAGTTTGAAATTGGTAATTACATGGTCACAGTATGGCCAGCCTGTGCCTAAATGTCACTAGTTTTGAGAAATTGTTACTGTCTGAAGAAACCCGTCCGTTTGTACAGTCCGTCAGCAATTCCACGTCATTGCCGCATACATACTTTTTGAAAAAATCAATCCGGTTTTCTGTAGCAAGAACCCAAGAGCCCCCAAGTTTATTCCTGAGGACCAAGAAGGAAAACCAGAAGGTAGCATGTTTCCCCCTGGTGAGCCATTTATTTATCTTTTACTTTATCATTGTTTGTTGTATTTAAATACATTCATTTACTCTAAACTTCTTTAACTGGATAACTAAAGATTTACATGATATTTCAATTGTGACATGTTTCAAACAGACTATTCTAAATATATTTATGTTATTATGATAGATGATTAGACTATAAAGTCTATAATAAGCCATGTAAATTTCCTTTTGCCATATTTTTATTAATATTTGAGAAAAATGATATTAATGATTTACCTGTGCTATTAGCTAATTCTCTAAACTTTAAACTTTGTGCTAAAATATTTATTTTTTTGTTTTACTTTTCACTGTCAAGTAAGTCTCTCAGTGGAGGTTTGCAATAAATAAAAAAGCAAAGAAAATGAAAAAATTTAAGTGAATTAAATACATCGGTAGTGAATAAAATTAGTCCTAATTTAAATTATAATCCTTTAGAATATAAAAATAACATGAATTTATACATTTATTCAAGACATGAAATAACCTAAAGACACATGTAATCTTATGCATATTATGAATAATCTAATTATGTAGGCATTATAATTATCACATTGTTTGATCGCACTATTAAAAACTAATTTACTTTTTTCAGTATCCAAAGTAAGACATGTATTTTATCCTGACAGCAACAAGGAGTGGTTAGAGTACTCTCCATGTGGAGTGACATGCCACAGGGGATAAGGCTAGATTATCAAACTGGTCAACTATAAAGTATGAAAAATTCTTCCATTGTATTTATTATTATGATCAACATATTATTAACGTTGTGGTTGTTATTATTTACGGAACCCTTGCTTAATCTTCCATTAGAATAAAATACCAGAGATAATATGGAATGCACCAGCCAGAAACAATTACATCTATAGAGAGACTGTTTCTTAATTATTAGAGATGAAGACAAGGATCATAATTAATCTGCTTGGAGGGGCCAGATTGTTAATGCAAATAAAGGAAAGAGAGGTGGTCTGTGACAGACTGGAAAGCACATTTACCCTCTCAGTAAGGTGACTGATGGTTACCCCTAGCTGCTCATTTCTGCTGCAAATATGGGCTAACTATAGCCAGATCTTACAATCTTTTAAGGGATGCCAGAATCTTAATTTTTTAACTTTCTAGATCCTCGTTTTATTGTCATGAAATTATTAAAGTAAGCAAGTGAATGCTATATGAGGAAAAAAAAATAAATACCTGAAGTAGTTTACTTTGCCAATTTCTGTGGTGTATAACTTCCTAGGTGCACAATTTAACTCTATCCATGTGACGTCACTGAACATGGAGCTTAGATGAGTTGCAAATAAGCATTTCTCATCAACATGTAAATCACTGCCACGGGCCATGGACCTTCTACCTCAGCTTTGAAGAGCTTTTTGATCATTTGCAAGCATCAAGAAGTCTATTCAAGGGGGCCTATCGGTACCTTCGGAAATACTGTAACTTCCTCTTTATTGTCTCCGACCGCCTTGGTCTTAACACATAGCCTCTAATTCACACGTGCTTCTTGCCTTTCTGTACTTGGGACGCCACTCCTTCCTGCCTTCTCCAAATTTTGCATTTATGGTGACTAATATATTTTGCTTCTCTAGGCCTCATTTACCCAACACAGTTTCCTGTGTTTAGTTCACTTTGATTTTCAGCCCCATAGTCAAGACAGGCTTGTCTCTCTTCCGGTCCCAGCCTCCGTCCCAGAGTCTCCTGGACTCTGCTCAGGAGAGGACGATAGAAAACATATGCAGTTTTCCACTGAAAAATAGTGTAAGTATTACCAAACTGGAATAAGTACCATTAACAAAGTTATGCACAAAGTATCATAAACATGCAAAAACAGGTATCTAAGCTATTTGAAAGGTCATTCATAAAGGTGGGAGGAGACACTCCAGGGAGAAACTAGGTCAGCATCTTCCAGGGAAGAGAACTAACATTAGTTCACATGATGAGTCATTCATGTCCCCCACCCTTTATAGCAGTGACGGTAATATATCAAAAACCCCAATTTCATTATGGAGGACACGCATGTACACACACATGCACTTGAAAGGCAGATGTTTCTCTCGGGCTTGGCCTTTGGCTTTAAAACCATGAAACCTCTCAAGGTGGATGTTATTCAGAAGTAACTGCGAAGTAAAGAGCTGGGCAAACTCGCCTGTTGCTTAAGAATCCTCAGCGAGAGGAAGGGATGCTTACCTCTTGTGCTGGAGTGGGACTGGAAGATCACATACAGGAAATCTTAAAATCACAAGGCAAGAAAGATGGGAACAAAGAAAAAACTCTCATAACACAGGAGTACAACCACCTGATATTAGTTGTGAGTATATTTTTAGAGTTATTGACACATGTTTATGGTTCAATAATCTTTAGTGTAACTTTGATATTTTCAGTAATAGAAGTTATCTGAATGACTATCAAGATGAGGATAAACAAGTGGTACTGTCATTTTTAAAATCCTCAGAGATCTCAGTCAAAGACCACTAGGACCTCACTTGAGGTTGAAGGGTTAGGTGCACTGCTCAATGCACCAAAAACTAGTATCGCTAAGGGTATCTCTGAGTGTCTAATGAGAAGGTATGAGAAGTAACTTTTATTTAATTTGGATCTCTGTTAGGAGATTTGGGGGAGAGCTCAAAGAAACTGGGATTTGCTCTATATTGAAGGTTATTAGAAAACGGGGGTAAGTCTATGATTTGATGCCTTAAACCTTATGGAGAAGGAGAGAAGACAGACTAGCACGCGAGTGAAAATGAAGTTGGAAAGAAGCCACAGCCACACATATTAGCCAGGGCAGGAGTATATTCGGTGTCTTTGTGATTTGCACAGTGTGTTTATGGTCCTTTTCCATGCATAGACAAATTGTCTCACTTCATCATGGTCACAGTGGGTCCATAATTGATGTTGATGTTCTATGAAATTGTTCATGTTTAAAAGGAGACCATCAGGCTTAGCTGTGAGTACTAAGCCAGCAAATGATTGTCCACTGTTATCATTCTCACTTGAAATAAAATATGGAAGCTGAAAGAGAAGTACATGTATCAGCTTGTATTTATCATAGTCCCTTCCTGTCTTTTAATTTCAACTCCTGTTGTTTTGAAAATCCTATGCCCTGGTGCACTATCACTGCCATAGTTATTTGCTTCCAAATTTGTGGATTTCAATTAATTTCCAATAATCTTGATTTCTGCTTTCTTTTCTCTCATGTTTGATAAAATAAAAACTGTGCCTTCAAGTTTAACAATTAAGGCTAAGCTAGTTAATACATATACTGACTTTGGGTGGCAGGTTAGTAATGATGTGACAATTGTTTTTATTTGAAATTACTGTAATTTGAGAGACACCGTAGATCTATCTTGGGGACTTCGATTTGGCTGTATAATGAATATCTTAGCAGATGGTAAGAAATTTTGACTTAATTAGACATATTAAGAATAATTAAATGACTTTGACTTTCAAAGTGATATTGCTCTTGTCTTCAGTAACTCTCATAAAGCATAGAAACTAATTGATTAATAGGGAAGGAGGCAAGCCAACTGTACATAATTCAGCAATCTATAAATGTCCCTATCTGTGCCACGGATTTTACACAATGCACACACATTTCTTCCAATTTGAGGACATTGTTGAATATACTGAATCATCGAAAGTAGCAAAGGAAGCAGAGACCTAGCATGGTCTAATTTAAAATTAATTCTCACTGCTGATTTTATTTGCTAGTCTTCTATACCATTCAGTTCCTAGAGACATGAAATGTCAAGTCGTGAATTAAACCTGCACAGGGCACACAGCTCTGATTTACTAACAATGACATTATGAAAGGTATTAATATGGTATTTTCTTTTTTGAATTTCAAATGTAGTGGCATTCTCCCTTATCTGCTCAAAGCATCAGTCTCCTGGGGGTAGACGAGCGTTTGCTACAGAGGGACACACAAGAAAAACAAAGTAACACACAAATTCACAATCAAAAGAAAATCATGGAGAAGTTTCTGTTCAGTTCTTTTCTCATTTTTTAAATCAGATTGTTCATTTTTCTAATTTTGAGTTCTAAGAGCTCTTTGTATATTTTGGGTAAAAGTAACATCAGATATGTTTGCAAATATTATTTCCCAGTCTGCGGCTTATATTATCATTTTCCTGGTAATATTTTTCACGGAGCAGAGGTTTTTAATTTTAATGAAATGGTGGTTGTTAAAAATAACCTTCAACTTTCTGGTTGGGGAGTCGGTGGATCTCCTAGAGCAATCATACCAGAGGTCGATCTCTGACATATTCTCCTTGTCTCAAGAAATGGATGATTACGGAAAGGGAGGGCTATACTCTATTCTATAGCAGAAGAAAATCTATCAGTTGCACGTACATAGATATTTTAATACATATCCACATATTCCAATGCTTGTAGGCCACAAAAGCATCTATGGAAAACTCAAGATAGCATCCTTCTAGACTCCAAATCCAAATGTGTATCTGGGAAAAGCAGGGAGAGGCTGAAACAGAGAATACCGAAGGTGGTTTGGGCATGCAAAATTAATAAGAAGTAAATCACTAAAATATCTGGGCTATCTTCTTCATACTGCACTTCATTGTGAATGATGGGCAAAAAGAACAGGTCAGTATAGCAATATCAAAAGCTCTAATCCATGTAATTTTTATATAGAGATTTTCTTTTTAATAATGAAATTACTTTGCATCTATCTTTCTTTACTGTTTTCCTTCAAAACATATTTAGAGATTTATTTAAATAAAATATCCTTGTTAAATGTTTGGAATATACCTAGAGTGTAATTGTTTCTAAGCTTGGATTCGCAGGAAGTGTGTTCTCTTCCACTGAGAAGAATTGCCCAAGAACATTTCTTTAATAGTGGATACTTAAGTGGTTATTGAGTGAAGGCAAAGATTCCAAAAGCAAATTATTCCACTTTCTTTTCTCCCCAATGTAAATCTTACATACTACATAAAACAAAGAGTGACATTAAAATGACTAATTTACTAAAAAAAGTTTGCTTTTTAATTATACTTACTGTGATATTACATCTAACTAATATATTTTAATGATTTTCTCTATAAATTTATTTTCAGCAGTAGGTGAAATATATCCATCTGAAAATTTTCATCTGTTATACTTTTCTTTTTGTTGGATACATTTTATATTCAATTATTTTCTTATTTGTCTTTGTCATTGAATACTATGTGTGCATATATACATAATTTTATTGACTATATACTTAATACTATGATTTAATATTTTTATAACTTGATTGTTTGATATTGAATTTTACATGCTTTAAAATTTCTAGATTGCATTAAATTACATTTATTCAAATTATCCCATGTTGCTGATCAATTAGAAAAATTCCAATATATTGTTATTACAAACACTGTTGCAATAGGATTCTTGTGGCTTTTTTATTCACATAATTGTTTCGTTAGGATATATTTCTAAAGTGCTGTTTCTTACTCATTTTTAAAGCATTTGATACTCATCTCCAAATCACCTTGCAGAAAGGTCACAACAATATATACTATCATATTAATACAGTGTGAAGAAGGCATTTTTTATGTTTTTAATTGGGAGATTAATTGCAAAATTCTTTTTATAGTTTAAACAAAGACAGTAGCCTGCATTATAAATTAAGCAAAATATTAAATAGATCTCATAGCTTATATATTCTTTCTATAAAATTATCTTCCTAGAAATCAAGATGAGAAGATTAGAAATAAGCTCAAGATTTGTGCAGTTTCACTCCTTTATTTTTCCTTATGAGAACGATAAAATAATGAAATGACTCTGAAAAATTAGTTTTTATAATATTCTGTAACCTGTTGTTATTCAGTGTGTATAAAGTTTCTGTTACACAAGATGAATAGATTCTAGAGATTTATTTTACAATATAGTACCTAAAGTAACCAATATTGTATTGCACACTTAAAACTTTGTTTAAAATGTATATTTCATGGCATATGTTGCCATCAAGTTAAAGAAGAGAAAACTCAAAGGGGCAGTTTTTGCAAAGTTTTGGATCGGAAGTGATGAATATGTTCATTACTTTGTGCTGACATTTTCATGGGTTTATGTTTATATCCAAACTCATCAAATTTTAATAATGGATGTATTTTTTGTATATCTTAAAAATTACACTTCTGCAAACACATTTAAAAACTAAAGCCTAGGTATCATTGGCAAATATATTTTCCCATACCAGTATGGAAATTCCTCAAAAAACTAAAAACGGAACTGCCTTTTGACCCAAACAATTATACTGCTGGGATTATACCCTAAGAATCCTGAAACACCAATTCAAAAGAACCTATGCGCCCCAATGTTCATAGCAGCACAATTTACAATAGCCAAGAATTGGAAACAGCCTAAGTGCCCATCAGTAAATGAGTGGATCAAAAACCTGTGGTACATTTACACAATGGAGTACTACACAACAGAAAGGAAGAAGGAGCTCCTACCCTTCGTGACAGCATGGATGGAACTGGAGAGCATCATGCTGAGTGAAATAAGCCAGGAGGTGACAGACAAATACCATATGATCTCCCCTATAAGTGGAACCTAATCAGCAAAACAAACAAGCGAGCCACATAGAACCGGAAACATGGAAATAAAGAACGAATTGACAGTGACAGAGAGGAGGAGGGAGAGGGATAACGGGAAAGTAGGGGAAGCATCAAGTCAAGGAACATGTATAAAGAACCCATGGTCAAGGACAATGTGGGGGGAGGATTGAATGTGGGAGGTGGGGGTGGGCAGGGCAGGGGAGAGTAATGGGGAAAAATGGGGACAGCTGTAATTGAACAACAGCAAAAAATAAAGTCTGTAAGCATGATACCTCAAAATTTGTACCTCTATATCTAATTGATGGACCACAGCTATGTAATCTAACTCCCCTTCCTGCTGAAGAAAGCACGTGGGGATGCCATTGTACCCTCAGCAAAGTTTATATGGAGCTACCATTGACTTCATTGAAATGTATACATGCAAAGGTGAGTCTGTGAATCTCAACAGACATTGTGATCTTTGACAAACTGCTGGATTACTAGAGGCAGATTAGACAGACTCATCAGCATAAAAGACCATTGATATGTTTTATCACTACCGATAACACCAAAATATTTCTTAAAGATCGAGTTAGTTTTTATTAGTTTTGAGTTAGAAATTGTTGCTCTGCTGGACCCGGTTCTAACTGATCTGTTTGAATTTGGTCTCATACTCGGTTTAGTAATTGCATTTCTTCAGCTTATTTTTACACGTGTGTTAGCATCCTAATGAAAAACTATCATATAAAACACAAAATCAATATATTCGAAATATAACAATCAACTTTATTTAATAAATGTCTTTTATGTTCAGAATGCTGTTAAAGCAATGCACTTCACTATATTTTAGAGGTCAAGAGCTAAACTCTGGCAATCCATTTTTGTGACTTGGGGAAAGTGTTCAACTTCTGGTAAATTGGGTTATGCATGCATGTATATGTAAATTCTTTATATATATATCAGTTACTAATATACCAGTTATTAATTATTAAGATTTAATAAGATAATTGTGATTATTTAGCACAATATCTGATACAAACAAGGATTTAGTAAATGCTAGTCATTATTTTCATGGATATTTTCTTCATATGCTTTATTATAAAATAATTTATCATTTATTACAAAATATTACATAAAATGTATGTTATAGTTTAAGTATTATGCTCCTTATCACTATGAGGAGTAATAGTAGAGACATCAGTTAATTTTATTTGTTGTTATGAATATTAAATAAAATGAAAAAAGATTTGTTTAAACATAGCATTTTTACCTTTTTTTCTAAACATAAGGGAAAACCTTTTGTAAACGTTGCATTTCTATAAAAAGTTTAAAACTTTTTTTTTTATTAACAAAGGGAGTTAAAGTGATTCAATAGTATTTGAGAAAAAAAAAAGAGCTGAGAAAATGTGGGCCCTGAATGGCTGTGACATGCAAATTGTCTTACCTGGAATCATTTTATTATGAGGTCTAAAAACATAGATGTTCTTTGGGACTGAACGAATATAGTTCTAATTTCAGCTTCTAATTTCAGGTTCTCGTATGTAATTACTCTCTCTATGAGTGTAGAGTGGAGGGTTTTCTGCTATGTTGGCTATGAGCTTTAATTTAAATCCTCAGATTTAAATTAAATTCTAATTTAAACTGCAGAGCAGCACAGCTAAGATCAGATTGTTCTCTTGCAAATGGGGTTTATAATTTACAAATCCCAAGTGAAACAAATCATTTAGTGGAACTCAGAGAAACCAGTTCGTCTATGCTTTAATTTTTTTTCTTTTACAAAATGAAAGAAAAGAAAGGCTTAAATACTACTCTGAGAACCTAATCAAGAAGAACTACAGAGTTGCTCATGAATTATATGCCCAGTGGCAATTTAAATCCACTCCTCTGGAGAAATACTAATAAGTTAAGTTAAAGAAATGCCCAAATGAGACAGTCTAAAAGCTTTAGTACCATGTCGCTGATTCTTCATGGTTTATGTTGAAGAGAAAGGATCTTCCCTCTATTGATTATATCACACGAATTACATGCTGTCGCTGTTGCAGTAGGGAAGAACCCTCTATCTCCCATATCCAATTCTCAGGGTATCTAAAATGTCAGATAATAAAAATTATGTGTTCTTTGCAATTGTTTTTTCTTCCCCTCTCTTCTATTCTGCATCTCCTGAAGAGCCACTGGCTCTAAAATTGATGAGAAGATCAATCTAACCAGATGTAGAAAGCCCGGAAGATATTCTTCCTTTATAGGAAAAATAACCAGTATCTGACTGGGAGGAAAAAACAAAAACAAAAACAAAACTTCACAAGCAGAAAGTGAGTCCAAGAGTATTAAGGAAGAAAGTGATTTGGGAATATTTTATCCTTTTCTTATATAAAAAACCATAGATGATTACTTTTTTTTTCTTACATTTGGTAAAATTCAGTAAATAATTATAATCTTGACATTCATATTTGTTTCTGATATTTTAAATTATAAGTTCAAACTGACAGAAAACAATTCCAATATTTCATTTTATTTAGTGTTAATTTTGCAAATGGTGTTTTGTGTTTAGAATTTTTCTAACTCATATATGCATTAATTTATCACCCTGTAGTTATTTATAACATATCCTTTATTTCTTTTTTAATGTCTAGAGTTTTTTAATTCATAATCAGTTTTCATTTGTTCCTTTTGTCTCATATACATGAGCTCTTACACTGTAATCATTCTGACCACATATCAACCCTTTTTCTTTTAATAGCTTGGGACTTGGTTTTCATAGAATAATGTGATCTACCTGAACCAAAATGTCTCCACTCATGCTCCCAAAATCACAGAGGTTAGAAGGAAGAGCATCAATCCACCTGTCACCATCCCCTGCATCCTAAAAAATAGACATAGAGTATTTTTAAAACATAAATTACACATACTAAAGGGAATAAACAACAAAATTCAGTGGATCCTGGAGCCTGGATCTATAGAAAGAGCAGGACAGAGGATGTGAAGTGCATGCAGAGTGGAAGCACTGTTTGGGGAATACCTGGGTGACAGAGCAGGGATGCAGGCGCCCCGGGGCGGGGGGGGCAGAGGTACACGTACACCTGGTAATACTGAGAATATGTTCGAGATCTAAGAGGTTTGTTCTTTTTATGATTTTTGTTCCTGCT
Source organism: Mormoops blainvillei (assembly GCA_004026545.1). Classification (NCBI taxonomy): domain Eukaryota; kingdom Metazoa; phylum Chordata; class Mammalia; order Chiroptera; family Mormoopidae; genus Mormoops; species Mormoops blainvillei. The sequence goes on along the minus strand of PVJD01007021.1, from coordinate 40,929 downwards.
CTAATTCTTCAATCGATCATTTAATTCCTAGAACTCATTAATCAAAGTTTCTTTTCAGGACTTATCTGAAAATTTCAAAATAAACATTCATTTTAGAAGACAACTGATTTTAAGCATTTTGGTGACTCTTGTCTGAGCAACATAAATGTTCGCAAGGATTACTGTTGTAGCTCCTAATCACTCTGTTTTCCTTACAGCCCATTTCTAAGAATAGCCAAATTGATGTTCCTTCCTAAATATCCACCATAAATGCCCATCGACCACAGTAACAACCACCAGTCTATTCTTGGTCTACAAAACCCTATAGTACCTGGGGTTTTATTAACTCCCTGACTTTATCTCTTATGATCTTTCCTCTGACACACCTGCTTCAGTCATCTGGCATCCTCTTTGTTCCTCTAACACAACTCAAGGCTTTTCATGGGCTGTTTCCATTGTCTAGAATGACCTTTCCCTAAATATCCGCTTCCCTGTATCCCTCAATTCTTTGTTTAAATGACACATTCTCCTGGAATCCTACCTCAAAAACCTTAACATGATTGTAGTTCTGCTTTCTATCCTGATGCTCCCGCACTTTCAATTTAATGACCTAATTGTGCATTATGTTTATGGTCTGTCTCAATGCTTTAAAAAAACCTACCCACCCAAACAGTAGGAACTGTGTAACTTTTTGCCTACATTTATTTATTAGAACACAAAATCCACCTCACTTTATTTGTGGAAGCCTCAGTTGCAGGGAACGTCAGCAACTTTTCCATAGTCACTCAACTGTGAGTTTCAGAGGCAGGTATGAAATACACACAGTTCGGTCTCTTTTAGTTACTACTGCAGGTTGCCTCTAGATTATAAGGCTCGCATGCAACGTAGCACTGCAGGGTGGGGAACTGTGACTTGGTATTTACTGGCTCATCCCCACCACTCCCACAATAGCTGACACAACGTGGAGAATGGGCATTGGTTGATCATACTAAAGACAGGCTGGTTAAGAAATTTAGCAAAGGATTTTTTAAAACTGTACTTAATATAAAACACCTAGAATAAAGTAAAGAAATAATTTTAGAACTCACTAAGAAAATGAACATTCTTGAAAACCATTGAGGAAAGCTGCATCATTCAGAAATTCAGGACGCAAATATGGCCTGAATTTTATTATAATAATTAATTTGAGCAATTTTCATCGATCACATTAAAATGATCAATACATAAAAATTTAATAATTTTCTCGTAAACCTTAAATAAAAAATTAAAACATACTACTAAGAAAGCTGTAGATGAATTACATTATAAATTATTAGAGGCCTCTCAAAACCATAAGACCATTGTGGAATTTTAATAGTCTTTTTCACAGCCTCTGTCACTGTTTGCCTATGTCAGTTTTCTACTTTAAATAATGTAAAATCTATACAGATTTTGAAAACTTTGATTTGGTTAATTTTTCTTCTTATCTTTACATATAATTAACCTATAGTCAGTATAAACATATGACAAATATATTTATATAATAAAGAGCTTTATTCAAAGTTTTTGAATATAGTTCTTTCAAAGTAGCTGGAGATTTTATTCTTTTGAACTATCTATTTTAGGGAGAGTAAAATGCAAGCTAGATTATATAATACATTGTACAAGGAACGCTATATCAATACATTTCAACTTCACCCACTGAATGGAAATAACTTATAGTAATATATTCTAAATTATATATTTCAAAATAACATGTTACATATTAAAAATGTGTTTTATTAAATAGTTTTATTTTAGTTTTAATAAAACTAAAATAATTTTATTAAAATATTAAAACATGCTACATATTTTTTCTATGGAAAAATAGAAATAAAGGTGGATGGGACATAAGAGAATGAAGGAAGTTCTGAACTTATTATACACAAAAGCTTTGTTGTAATCTCAGTATGCACTTAAAAGGCATCCGATCACAAGCAGGAAAACACAAAGATTATGAGTTAAAGGGAATTTTAATAATGAAGAAGGATGGGAAGGGAGAAAGAGAAAAGTTTCCATTAGTTTTCACTGCATAATAAGCAACCACAAGCTTCTGGTGGCATGGGACCTAAACATTGATTTCTAATGTGTGGACGGGGGAAGAGCCATTTGCTAAACCTGGGCCATGGACCGAAGGAGCCTCGGTTGCCCGGGGAAGCTTTTCTTGTTGCAACAGCAGAAACACAGGAGCCATAAGGGCTAACTGTGCTAACAAATTTTAAACTCCTGCTTTGAAGGATTAGTTTTATCAAAAGTAAGTGTCTAATTACATCAAGTCATTTTTGTGCAAAATTAATTTTTCTAAATCATTTTTCTGCTGATTTATTTTCTACTGTTTAACTACTTTCGGTCATGGCAAAAACCCGAATTCAATAAACTATAAGATGTGTTTTTACATATTGCTTGTTTTCATTTGCAAATACTTTGCTTGTAATTTTTGTGTCTTACCTCAAAAGTGAGATTGGCTTATAGACTCTGATTTTTGTGTGATCCTTTGTGGAGCTTGGTGTCAAGGCTATACAATCATCACATGATGCTTTTGGAATACTTTAGGGGTACTAGTATTGTATCAGTGTTAGCCTTCTGATCTAGCAAAATAAGAGCATGATACCAAATGATGTGTCAAAGTTGCTGATTTAAAGATATCTTTTGTTTCTAAAAGCTGTTATTTCTTCCAGCACTACCCATAGGATTTGTATAAAAGTCACTCGGGTTATAAACTAAGAAACATTTATTTTATCTGTAAGAATGGCTCACATGTAACAGCGGAAAACACATTTATAATGTGGCAAAAGCTACAAACAAAACTGGCTGATCACCTGATGACCTCTTCTTTCCCAACCCAGGTCCCTGAAGTGTCAGCCTAGCTTTGGACTCAGCCTGTCAGCATCTCCAGCTCTTCCTTTCATCATGATGTCATTTGGTTCCACTAGCAATGCTCTATAGCCTGTTTTCTTTTTCCTTCATTTTCTTGTGTTTTATTCCTGGAATTTAGGATTTGCAAAATATATAATATATATTTTCATATGATATAGGCTATCATGTATTACATATGTATATGTAAAATTTCAGTAAGACACATGGAGACCTTAGTAAAACTTATTCAGCAAATAAAGTGGCACTGGTCAGTTTCCTGTGTTGGGTGTAGAGAAATCAACTGCAAAGAGGCAGAAGTGAGTTTTTGGTAAATTAAAATGCTCTATATCTCAGTTGGGATTGCCATTACATAGGCATAGACATTTGTGAAAACTCTTCTATGCCCTGGTCAGTGTGGCTCAGTTGGTTGGCATTATCCTGCAAACTGAAAGGTTGCAGGTTCAATTAATTCCTGGGCAGAGCACATGCCTGGGTTGCAAGCTGATGTTTCTCTCTCATGTCAATGTTTCTCTCCCTCTATTTCTCCCTCCCTTCCCCTCTCTGTAGAATCAATAAAAGAAGAAAAAAAAAACTGATCTAACTTGAGGGATATTTGTGCTATTTCCACTTTTCAGCTACAATGAGTAATACTACTCTGAATAATCCCATACAATTTTACACACTCTTCACCAAGATAATTTATTATGTAGAAAATAATGTGAATGGTAAGATACAGCTGAACCAGAGAATAAGAATTAGTCCATCACCCTGAAAGAGCTAAATGGACTATTTCTTCATCTTTTGTACTACTTTGGTATAAAAGATGAAGAGATCCCCCAAATGAGGGCTCTTCTGAGCTGAAATAGATTGTGTCTGCCCATACCTGTTACCCTTTAGTGCACACATCCAGAACTGGAGTGATCGGATTATTAAAGCTCTGTCTTGAACTGGAAGACATAGGGACTCCATGCTGCTGCTCCGAAAATGACGCCGTTGTCTATCCTCTATTCTTCTTCAAAGCAAAATAACTCGTTACTGGGAGAAGCCTACTGTTTCTCAGGGGTGCGCTAATCCAAGCCCACGTCTACTGCTGTGGTAGAGCAGGGCAGGCATTGTGAAGCCTGTTTATGTGACACTTTCACGTGAAGGAACACGAGGCTTGGGAGACTTGTTTAGAAGTCTGAGTATTCTGCTAGTAGCTGGGAATAAATAGGACAAAGAATGGATATGACACGAAATAAAATAAAGTCAGTGAGGATGAAGGAGACAAGACAGATTCCAGAGAGATTTAGAACAGAGATGCAGTAAGTCTATAGGATTAATGTCATGTTAAGGATGAATGATTAGAAAATGTGAAGTAACTTCTTCATTTATGCCTTAAACCACTGAGTAAGAAACAGAATTAAGAATAAAGATTATGAAAGATGATGATGAATTCTTTCCTATGCTTCTGGAGACATACCAAGATAGGGTGTGTTGGAATTAATAGCAGTTAACTGTTTCGTTCGAAGAGTTTAAACACAAATAAAGCCTATTTTTATCTTACTAATATTAGAGGAGTATATTTAACATTGTTCCAGCTCATATTTTATTTTCCATCAGCCCTTCCCTTGACTGGATACAATGCATGATCTACCACTTTACCTCGTCTTATTGTCGTAGTTAAAATTTTAATATACTGGTAGATACCTTCTTAGGTATCTAGTTCAAGTCAGCCTGATTTAATCTGATCTGTTACATATCTACAAATAAATTCCTACGTTTTGAATTCTTAATTTGTAACATAAGTAATAATAGTAAATTGATTTGAAATTTTCCTTGAGCCTTATTTGTATATTCTTTTGTATGGCACTACACTCTTCCTACACTCAATTCTGTGTGTGTGTGTGTGGCTGGGGTATGTTTATGTATCTCAACCTGCATGCAAGATTATAAGACTTCCCAGGGATAGTTCTATATCTGATTACTATTCATACCCTTCACAATGCCTTCTCAGTGGCTTTCGAAACATTTTTGGCTGAATAAATAGATGTGCAAATGAATGATGAACTTCTCTGTATGTGAAATATAGAGGAAAAAGAAGAATCTTTTATGTTTTACTCAACACATGTGTGAATGGAAGGTGGTGAAGACAGTGACATTGAAATAGGTGTGTTCCTGGTCCCATAGACATTCTGTAATAGCTACAAATCACCCTCAGGAAAATTATCTAACACAATCCCTTAACTATAAGTAAACTTAAAAGTATTTTCTTTGTTTAAGCAATTGCATCCTGCTTCTAAACTGGTAAATGCCGAATCCTTTCCAAGATGGTAAGTGTTCCAGAATATATGTATGTGTACTTAAAAAATGTATTCTCTTGAAAAATTTTAAACTTCGAAAAATGTTAACATAAGGAAGCCAACTTTCCCATTCTGAACAGCTAATTTTACAATAAATAGGATATTTTTCAGAAGAGAAATTGGCACCATTTATTTTTGTTGTTTATGTTGAATTTTTTTTTAGATTTATAAATATATTCTTAACAATCAAAAAATAATAATCAATTAAACATAGAGGGAAAGAGCAGGCTGATTATATTTTCTATAATACTGTCATGTAAAGCCATGATATGAAACAGAAAACTTCCCATATATGAGGGGGGACCCCCCAAAATGGAATTATCTTCTGGAGGATGGGATTCTTGTAGTACAGGCTTTCTCTCTGAGTGTTCTAAGAATCCACCTGTATCACTGGACCAGCTGGTATTGTTGTGAGAGGCCGAGTTTGGTTTCAGTGATTTTTTTTTCTTTTAAGACTCTTTCAGTGCGATATCACAATGGGTGATTTACTAGGCCACCTGCTCACACCATGCTGAGTGGTCAGCAGGTTTTGACCTAAAACAGCCTGGCCCCTGTACCCCACTCTCCTTATTCACCCAATGTCGCCCTGAGCTACGTTTTTGTTTTGCTTCCCCAGATGAAAAATATCCTCAAAGGGAAATGTTCTGCCAACATGGAAGAGATGACACAAAAATGGCAGAAGCACTAAGAGGCATCAAAATTGACAAGTTCAAAAACTTTTGAGCAGTGGAAAAAAGTCTCAGTTGCATCACATGGAGAGTACTTTGAAGGTGACTGAACTTTAAACATGTCAGAATAAATACACAATTTTTTATAAATTCCATTTTTGCCCCGCCCACCATAAATCATTTAAAGTAATGTGCTTCTATTCAATAGGGTTTCCCCTGATGATAAAAACGTTCAGTATATGTGTTGTCCTGTGTCACTGCAGCTGGCTCCAACTCATCCCTGAGCATTTGAAGTGTAGCTAGTAACACAGAAGAACTGAATTTTTAGTTTATTTCCTTTAAATTAATTTTAATTTTGATATCCACATGTGGCTAATGGCTATAATATAGGAAAACAAAGCAGGGGGTGATAAATTTTACTTAGGGCTTTACACACAAACTTGCATCTTCTAAAATATTTTACACCTAACTTCTATGAAAACGAAGCATCTCTTTTAGGTTTTTATAATAGGAAATTGCCACAGGGATCCACAGAGGCCTAATTTTGGAAAGAACAAACAAGTATAGATTTACTACCATATTAACTAGTGTTTAAGGGTGTTAAAAAACAAACAAAAAGATAATGAAGCTATGAAAAGCTATCTATTGGAACTTCTCAGGGAACAAGAAAACATTAACTTTGATGGCCAAATTTGACCACATTTGACAACATTATGAGTCTGCCAAGAAGAATAGTTCTCATAAAGACAAAATAGTTCGATTAAATATATTATATAAAATTTTCTAATATGTTTAATTTAAAAACAAATATTCTATATCTGAGTCTCGTTGATAGGAAAATACAAAATCACATTTATTATTTTTCTTATTTTTTAGTTACTTGTATTTTTTATTTATTTAAAAGAAGCAAAAAAATTTAAATAATTTTCCCCCTGGTTAATTAAATAATTTGGTAAACTACTCTAAATTAGTCTAAATTGAAATACTCTCATTTGGGTTAAAAAGGAGTATTTCTGTTTAAAATTTGCACAATGTAATACATGTTTTCTTTTTGTTAGCCATCTGGTAAATTTATTTAGTATAATTTTTAAGAGACTGCGGAGATACACATTTTCTAGTTCCATGTAACCAATGTCAAAATTGTGAGATGCTCTCACATTGGGCCATAGTGTAAATTAAAATACAGTCACACTGATTGTCATATCAGGGGTTTGGCTAAAACCTTGAAAATAGAGAATAAATGACAAAGCATAAATAATAAAGGAATTTACAGTTAAGTATGCTAAAAATTATTAGGTGATGTAAATATAAACTCTGGAATCTAGAAGTTAGCTAAGAGCCTTCTACCAGTCTGTGGGGAAAAAAAAAATGGAATCAAGTGAATTATGCAAATCTTTCTTTCTAATAAGATGACTCATAATACTTTCAGAAAAAAATCGTTTTTGTCATCAGAACTCTGCTGGGAATTAATTTACTATGTTATATCCTCAATGAGAGATGTACAAATGTCTTTAATATGGTCATTTATTTTGACCCTATACAAAAATACAAAACCTAAGAACAGACTTGTCAAAATATTAAGTTAAAATTCTGCTTCTGCAACTAGCCAGATCACAAGAAAAATTTATGCCGAAGTGTAGGTGATTCTAGTTAGTTTAGGACTTGATGACTATTAATAAAAACTGCACCAAATACACATCGTAAGGTAGAAAAGAAAATCAAGCAGTTTCCAGAGGCAAAGATTAAATCAAGCGTGTTTGTGTTTGTATACGTGCACGCACCCGCCACGCAATGATGGGGAGTCTTTCTGAGAAAGTCGTGGTTAGGAGAGTCCGGCATAGTGCCAACATCACAGAGTGCACTGACCCAGGTCTGGGTGGTGTAGCCCACTACACACCTAGCTCTGAGGTCTAGCCCGTTGCTCTCAGGCTAGAAGCTTCTCAGCGTGTTACTGCACAAAACAACCTGAGATTAAATCCAGCACCAGAGAAAATGACATGATCAGACGTGGTAAACATGAGGTGTGTGCGTCTGCTGCCAGTGTAACACAGCACACTATTTCATGGGAGCCTTTTTTACTAAGTACACTCTAAAATAACAAGAAAATACATAAACTACTAACTTAATTGCTTACTATACATGTTATTATTAAACATATTTACTATATAACCATTTAATTTTTTGTCTGTTTGAAGACATTAGACATCTGGTGAAGACACCAGGATTTGAATGGATGGATCACAAGTGCCAACAGGGAAAGGCAGAGAAGTCAGGTGACTTCTCCCCGGATGGCACCTGCATTTTTCCTGAGATATTTGCCAATTCTGTCTGTTGTCCAAGAGGCTCAGGCTATGAGTTTCCTTAGCTGAGGACCAATATGAAGATGTGGAGAAAAAGCAAAGATGTGAGTGAGTTTGTGAAACAGTACTGGAAATTTTAAGAATGAGGACCCTGGGGAGAAAAGCAGAAGAGAACTGAATCTGTCACTCATCTGTTTGCCCTCAAGACATGGGCTGCAGTCGGAAACTCTACAAGACTTAGAATTAAGCAGAAAGCTTCGTAAAGGCAGAACAGAAATTTTGGGACTCTTTCAATCCTAAAGATGGAAGGTATACATCTGAGAAAGGGACCCCAAGAAGTGTCCAGCTCACAGCTGAAATTCCCGAAGGTTGTTTCTTAATAGCAGAGCTAAACCAGAGGTAGGTAGACTAAACCTTACCCTCTTCAGCTCATTTACTAATGTATTAGGTGATGGTCCTTTATTCTACTTGCTTAGCAGATGACAATGTAAACTATTAAAGAAACATAACATCATTCTAAAGGACAAAACTACAAAATAAGTAAATAAATAGAAACATCATTACAGAGGTAAAAACATCACAGGTCTTAAATATATTTAGAAATACAAAGAGAATATTGTAAAAACCTTCATGACTATAAATTTGACAACTTGGTTGAATTGGACAGATTGTTTAAAAGTCACAAATCACCAAAATTTTTTAAAAATTAAGTAAATATTTATAGAGTTGCATATTTCACAGGATTAGAGTCAGAGAGGAACAATAGTTAGACTGGCCAGAAAAGGCTTTCCATTCTTTTTTTTTTTCCCGTCAGTGTAGGCAGCCTTCTAAGCCAACTACTGGGAGTCATTCGCATCAAAGTGTTTGAAACAATTCTTTTCGGCTCCAGTAAATTTTTACTGAGGATCAGTTGAAAGCTGAAGTGATTTAATAGGTGATCAGCAATACACGTGGTCTTTTACTATTATTAATTGAGTTTTAGGACTTTGTAATATCAACTCTATTAGCTTTTGGGAGAATTATGGAACTACAATGATTTCTGCTTATGAAAAGAACAAAAAAATATGTGGATTCTTTACTATGCTTTGTTTTATTTCAATGTTCAATTTAATAATACATAAACTTTAACTTAAAAAAAAACAATGACTTACAGTTTTGCTATTTTGCACAAATAATAAGTTTTATTTTGTTCCACAATAATGTTGATTGTTCACTATTCTCTTCCCTTAACCATGCTCTTGGGACCTTACTGTTGATGCTTAATTTGTCTATTCATGTCTTCTAACACCTCCTTTTGTCTCGGATATAATTAAAACATCATTTCCTTTTCCCTCAACATATCACTTTGAACTTTTTTGTCCCAATTTTAACAAAGGGTTGATCTCAGACCCTTTTGAAAGCATTACATTCAGAGTACAAAATAAATACATCAATACTTTAAATAATGATGATAAATCAATTACTCAAGTTAATATCTTGAGGAGGGTAAGAAAATAACTTATTAGACATTAGACATATTTCTAATACTTTTTATGAGTTATGTCCTATAAAGTAGGTATAGTTAAATAACATTAATTATAAATCTCTCATAAAGTACTATGATTGTGTTGTTTTTTAACAATTCTGTCTTTTTCATGTATGACATATTATTTTAAAATATAAGTATTTTAAAACATTTCAACATGAGTAATAATTCTGAAAACTTGATTGTTTTTGAAAATATTAGTATATTTTAATAGGTAACTCTCCGAAAATAAATTCTTTGAAATTTCCAAAGAATATTTTCAATTCTGCAATCCACTTAAATAAACTTCCACATATGTAGGCCCTATATGCATAATTATTGGACTATTTTAATGCTATTCCACTGGGGCAATTAACATAAATTGGAAAGCATAGGGAGTAATCATTGTACTATTTTATTTTTGCAATTGCTAAGTTCCTTAAACTTTCTGTGCTTTAGTTTTCTCCCCCATAAAACAGGGATATGTCTCCAAGCCCACTGGGTAGTGGTGAATACTAATAAAGTTGATATATGCAAATTGCTTAAAACAAGGCCAGCTATGTAAGCCATAAATGCTATTGATTTGTTTAAGTACTTTGATGACTAATTTTATAAAACACTGAGAACCCAGAATTTTTAACATTTTTATAACTTTATGTCATCTAATAAAATACCCTTTCCTAGGGAAGTATATTGAACAATTCTAGTTTCATCCATTTTTAAATGTTTACTTTTGTATTGTTGATAGTTTTATTAGTAAAAATGATCCTTTCACCTGGAGAATGTTTCTAGACTATATATTTGAATTTGAAATAAAGAGACTATTAGGAATATAATTCTCAAACTTCGCTATGCAAAGTTATCATTGAAACACGAACATTTCTACCCCCCACAATCTCTGCACTTGAACTCTGGGTATGTACACATACTAACCAAGGGCTGCAGATTTCGAGGCAGGTGAGCATAGAAAGACACAATACAATGGAAAAGACTTCTCAATGACTGTCCCAAAATTTCTTATCCATGATGAATGACGTACATGATTTCAGATGTAAACTCAGTAAATATTCTGAAATGAAATTCGCCAATATTAAAAATATGCTTAAAAAACTAAATGCTAGAGAAAATTTTAGATCAGATAAAATATTTTTATTTTTTCTACCAATAGATGCTTCCAATTGCAAGATAAAAGAGACAAAAATAATAGTAAAATGAGAAGAGTACGAGTAGAATGATTATGTCTTACTAAAAATGAAAAGTACCTACATGTTTTCAGTTGTATAAACACACACACAAAAAGAAAAAGTTAAGATTAATGAAGTGGATTGGAATGAGCAGGATAAAGGTCGATTGTCAGGATAATTCCATAATATTTTTTCTAGTGAAATCTTGGGGTGAGGAATACCGATTTAATTAGTTAAGATTTGTAATGCTGAAAGTTGACTGTCTTTTATCAAACTGCAGAAACAGGCCTAATATAACATTCTTCATGGAAAATGCAGATGTGATATCAAAGAACTGAGGCATCCTATGTAAATATCATGTTGTTAAATGCTGAGAAAAAGAAAAGCCCTAAAACTGAGAAATGAACAAACCCTGTGTTTTGCCTCATTGTTTGCAGCTTGAAAAAAAGCATGGATGGCGGCCTCTTTCACGAGAATTTATTGCTTGGTGCTCTGCTTATGATCTCTGTGTGACACCGTTTCCCGCCTTCAAGCTTGTCAGCCCTATTGGGTCACACTGATAGGGGATGAAGTCCTGGCATGGCAATTTGAGACACAGATGAGGCCCTCTCCTTTGCTTCTCCTGTGCGTTCATTTTGCCTTCAGAGCGATAGTTCACACACCTGGCGTCTCTCTCTGCCCAGCCCCTGATCACATAGGTAAAACCCAATACGGACATGAGACTTGTAAGAACTTGTGACTTGAAAATGCAAAGCTTTCTTTTTCTTAAAAATTACCTGCTTATGTAAGTATGCTGGGAACTGTTTTTTTTTTCCCTTGCCTTTCTACTTTACTTGCTAGCTAGTTTAAAATTTTTTGGTATATAGTTGATGGTAAGAAAATTTTGTTTTTAACAAAATATATTTTTAACAAAATGATATTATATATACAAGGAAGAAGAAAAGGAAGAAAAGAAGGGAAGCATGCATAAGCTTTACAGAGTGATTAAAATGGACAATTGCCAGAGTGATCAGTAAAGAAACGATACATTGAAAAATACTTATATGAGTGAGTATCATAGTATCACTGGACAAACTGGGGCTCAGCCACATGGTGCCTTGACATTAGTGTTGAAGGAAACAGGTTTTTATTAACAGGGTTCCGACCTCTGGGGGTCTGAGACCACTCCTGCTCAGAGTTCTCCTCTCCCAGGAGACCCAGAACTTCCCTCGTTCCCCAAAAGGCTACAAGCCAAAACCATGCCCAGAGGTAACCATGTCCTTATCTGTCTTTAAGCCAGTCCTGCAAACAGACCTCCTCCCTCTCCGGAAGGTTCACTTGTGGGCTTTGGAGTCACCATCCTCTCGCAGCAGCTCTGCCCTTCAGGATCTGGGGTACATTGTTCTCAGCCTCCATGTAGTGATTCAGGGAAACATGTACCATGTTACCCTGGATCATGGTGGGCTCCAGGGATGCACGCATCCCCAGAGAGCAGCTTCTCCATACATCCTTCAGAGAAGCAGAAGTACCTCCTCTCTCATTTTGAACCACATGGCTTCTCTTCGTGGTGGACCCTCTCTCCTCCACCCTTTCAGACCATGTGGCTGCTTCTTCCTCTCTCAGCCCACTTTTATTTTAAATACATGGTCCAGAACTTCCTATGTGACCTCATATCCAGACCCTCCTATGATGTGCCAGTTTTTGCCAGTTCCATAGTATCTTTTACCTTCTTTACGCTGCCATGTTTAGTCAGGGCAAGATTTCCCAGCAACTTCTGGGGTGGGCATCTGCCTCTGACCTCTCACACAAGCACTGTATAAGCTCCCCCCAGCTATGTCACAAGTCCCTGAATGCTCTCAGAGTCATGGATACCTTATTACACCTTTGACCCTGGGCAACAGACCTCTTCCTTCAAGAAAGGCATGGCTATTAACTTGCCATTGTTATGCAAAGTACCTTAAATGCTGTATAATCCATGGCCTCCTTCCCCGAATCAAGGTTTGTGGGGAATATGCTCTGCTATTTTCAGGGGACCCCATGGTGTACCCCATTACAATAGCATTGGAATCCATGAATTATAATTCTGTTTTGCTCGTCTCCTACGGAGATAGCACTGTAAACTACTTTTACCTTTTATCTTTTCCTGTTTTGACACATGAAAACAAAAATGTTGTGCTGTGGAGTATCCAGAAATGATCAGGAAAGTAAAGAAAGGAAATTTATGCATTTTGTTTTTCTCTGAGAAGGACAGATAGCTAGTTATGACCCACCTACTGAGGCATTTTCAAATAGAAACATGTCAACAACAAAATGACATGAAAGAGTTCCAAAAGTTCCAGTCTCGATGGTGGGAGACGGGATAAAATTTGCCTTCACTTGCAAAATAGAACCAGATTAGACTAAATTTTGATGATAGCTAATGTCCATTGACACAGGAACATGAATGTTGAAATTGTTTTAAATTTGCTATATATTATATTTTGCGTTACATTCTTAATTATAGAGTAACTAATTTTATATTATATTTATAATGTTTGATTTTTGCAGGGGAGATAATTTAATAAATCACGTACTAAAAATACTGACTTTATCTGGTTATGCCATGAAAAGGTTTACCTTATAACTTACAACTAGATATACTGAGTTGCCAGTTAGTAGCTAGTGCACTATTTATGTATTATATACATAACTTAAGAAGAGTAATTTATCTTTATAAACAGGAATATATGTACATTATAGCAAGAAATACCCATGATCACAGATTCTACCAATATCCTTGAAAATTCATCTCTTCACCCCCTCTTTCCATTTCATCATTATATGGTTATTTCTCTTACTTTTTCTATGCACCGTTTTAGGTGTTAGAGATACCTAAATAAGACTTGATGCCTGTTCTCATAAGTTTGACTATTATAAAAGGTATATAAACAACTGAAAACAAGGCAAAAATATTAACATTAATGATACTGGAAAACTATAAGAAAATAATATAAGTAATAAAGAAAATAAGAAATTAATATAAGAGAGATAATTGGTGATGAAATTTTTCAAAGTAAAAAAATAAACAAGTGAATGGTAAGAAAATAAAATGATTGCATGAAGTTAATGCTTTCAAGTAAGAGGAGTTACGAAGGACAAAATTGTGGGGATATTAGGTTGAGAAAGATGTCATTCAGTTTTCTTTTATTTTTTGGTACATACCTGTAAGCATATCAGTTCAATAAATGTTTACTAATTGGTCATCTGAAAAGCACAGTCTTAGGTATTACGAAGGTAATACGGAATCGCTGTTTTAATCCAAAAATTTCCCATCTAGATAATATGATTCAAGATGCAAATTATTCAAGTAAATTACACTAGATATGGAGAATTACCCAGAAGAAATTGAGTCAGCTTTATTCAATGTATACCCAATGAGTGAGCACAGTACACACACACACACACACACACACATACATACACTTGTGTGTATATGTACACACACACACAAGGTCTGTCCAGACAATATAATGAGAACAGCTTGCACAACATTGATGTAACCTGACAGCCAAGGCAAGTGGACTGGAAGGTGCATGTGTGAACAATGACAACGTCACTGTACTAGTCAGTGGGGGTGGTAGACGCCATTGAGTGAGCATGTGTACTGTGTGGCCGGTGTATTCACAAAGACTGAGCAGGTAGAGCAATGAATCTACATCAAATTTTGGGTTAAGCTTGAACATTCCTCTGCAGAAACTATACAGATGATTCAAAAGTCTGCAGCTACAGGCAGCTGGTGATTGGCAGCTTCATCACAATGCACCTGTTCATGCATCATGTCTCATGCAGGGTGTTTTAGTGAAACATCAAATCACCCAGGTGACTCGGCCCCACTACAGCCCAGATTTGACGCCCTGAGACTCTGGCTTTTCCCAAAACTAAAATCACTTTTGGAAGGGAAGAGATTTCAGATCATTAATGAGATTCAGGAAAACACATTGGGCAGCTGATGGTGACTGGGAGAACTGTGTGAGGTCCCAAGGTGCCTACTTAGAAGGGGACTGAGGTGTCATTTTCCTACGTACAATGTTTTTTGTATCTTGTATCTCCTTCACGAAATGTCTCTATTTTTCATATAACATGGCTGCGTACTTCCTGGACAGACTATTTCATATGTGTGTGTGTATATATTTTCTGTGTTTAACCCCAATAAATTTAATTAAAATTTAACATTGGTTAATAAGATTATATAGGTTTTAAGTGTACATATGTTTTTTAAAGAGTTAATCACCATGAATCTAATTCACACCATTACGTTATGAACTTTCTTTTTGTTGGAGAGGGTGAGATTATATTTGAATATTGGAATTATAATGAAAAATATGCTTTGTTTTACATTGCATATTAAAACACAAGGGAAAACATATTGAACAAATAGAATGTATATCTGTCAGTGCAATTAAAATTTAAGTTGGCATCTTAGAGACAACAAAATAAAATCATTTTTAAGAAATCAAATTAACTAATACAATCTCCATACAAATTGAAGAAGGAGAATTTTCTTAGCTAAGCTGTTTGGGAAGCATTAAACACACTTTTGTAACATGTGCAAATATTTAAAATGGCCCGTTCTTTAGGATAAGCCACTCTGTCTGCTGTGACCCCAGATTCTGGCTTTTTTGGTGTACATTTGAGTGACTTTGATCCACATCCTTTCAACATATTAAATGCTGACAAACCAACAAATTGGATCAATTGAGGGCCAGCCAGGAGGCAGCGACCAACGTTAGTATTTCTTACAGAAGGAATTTAAGATAAATAATTGTTAACTAACTTTGAATTTGTTAACTAAGTAACAGAATAGGTAAAAGTTTTCTTAGGTTTTGTGAACATAGTGATCTTAATTAACAGCTACCACCAGAGTTGAGGGAACAAGAGAAAAGGTTGGCGGAGTAAAATTTAAAAATTAGAGCAGGGCTCTGAGAGACTGAAACTTGGACCTGTGAGAAGAGGATGCTGCCCAGATGGTGTGATGTCTCTCAGAGGAGGGGCCTCATGGGGTTGAGACCCCACCTCCAAGAAGGGGACAGCCATTTGCTAGTTGGCACTGGTGTCTCTAAAAAGCACAGTGAGGCTATATTTTTAAATGTTAAAAACACTGCAAAAGATTCTGCTGCTGCCCCCAAAAGGAAGTGCTTCTAAGAGGCTGGGAAGGTGCTCACGTGACTCTCGGCAGACAGGAGGATAACGGGTAGGAGCAAGTGTCCTCTCTCCAGCCTCAGTGTCCAGTGGAACCCCTGCTGAAGGGCCCACCCAGAAGGAGCTGACCAAGGGGAACATGGAAGAGAGGAGGGGAGCTGAGGGAGAATAACTGAATAGGAACCGGCCTACCACTCAATCTTGTGTCAGGGGATAAAAAAAGTTAGTGAGGTAAATGTAAATGAATTTATTTTAAACATAAAGCAGGAAATTGATTTCTTCATTGGAATCAAGCCTAGATTGAAACTAATCCAGTAGCAGTTTGACCTGTAAGTATAAATAGCAATATGACCAAAAAGTATAATCATAATTCCGTGTACCTTAAATACTGAACAATCTTAGGGGACATTTTTAAAGGTGAAAATATTTTACAAGATCATTATGTAACTTTCCCAGAATCATAACAAAGATTAATGTGAGAGAAACTTAAAACTAAGTTTCTTTTGTAAAATTTTTTATTGTTATTCTATTAAGTTGTCCCAATTTTCCCCCCTTTGCCATCCTCCGCCCAGCCCACCCTCCACTCCCATAGCTAATCCTGACACTGTTGTCCATGTTCATGGGTCATTCATACATGTTCTTTGTCTACTCCCTTTCCATTCTTTCCACCATTATCTCCCCCTCCATGCCCCGGTCACTGTCAGTCTGTTCCATGTTTCCATGTTTCCATGCTGTCGCAAAAGGTAGGAGTCCCTTTTTTCTTTCTGCTGCATAGTATTCCATTGTCTAAATGTCTATACTACCCAAAGCAATCTACAGATTCAACACGATTCCTATTAAAATACCAACAACATATTTCTGAGATCTAGAACAAATACTTCAAAAATTCATATGGAACCAAACAAGACCCTGAATAGCCTCAGCGATCTTGAGAAAGAACAAAGTAGGAAGGATCACAATACCTGATATCAAACTATACTACAAAGTCACTGTAATCAAAACAGTCTGGCACTGGCATAAGAACAGACACATAGATCAATGGAACAGAACAGAAAGCCCAGAAATAAACCCATGTCTCTATGGTCAATTAATATTTGACAAAGGGAGCAGAAGCATAAAACAGAGTAAAGAATAGCCTCTTCAATAAATGGTATTGAGAGAACTGGACTGGTACATGCAAAAAATGAAACTAAACACCAGCCTACACCACACACCAGAATAAACTCAAAGTGGATAAAAGACTGAAATGTAAGTCTTAATGTCATCAAAGTCCTAGAGGAGATCACAGGCAGTAAAATTTCAGGTACCCCATGCAGCAATATTTTTGCTGATATATATTCTAAAACTAGGTTTCTTGACTGTGGTTTTCTGCTTGCTAGAAAGCAAGGCTCCTTCTCTTATTTACAGAAAGATAACATTTGTAGCACAAAACATGCTTAATATCTTTGTTTTTGATATGAGGAAGCCTACCGAGGCCCTGAGGAGTGAAATGACTGCAAAATCACGGAGGTCGCCCATTGTAAGTAACGTCCCATCCTCCACCACTACCTCTCTGTCTACTTCACGCTGTCTCTTCCGACACTGCTGCCATCTGATTCCATTAGGGAGAAATACAGAGCTACTCTTGACTGTTATTTTATTAATATCTGCTGACGGAATGTTTAACATAATAGTTACAAATTAAATGTACTAAGATAATTATAAATGCACCATATACCTTCAGAATATATCACTGAGATATATTCTGTAAAACCTAATGAACTTGTCCCTAAATTTGAATTTTAAAAAAAAAATTGTGGAAGAAACTGACAATACAAACAGTAATCTACCAACATGTCTGTATCAGTTATCTATTGCTACATTGCAAATTACCGCCAAACTAAATATCTGAAAGCAACAAATATTTATGATCTTAGTTTCCATGGCTCAAGAATCAAGTCTGTCTTAGGTCCTCTAACTCGGAGACTGCCCCAAGGCTGCAGTCAAGCTGTTGACTGGGCTGCCCACATCTCCCGGCCTGACTGTAGGGATTCCATCCCCCAGTTCCTGTAGCTCTTGGGAGGCCTAACTGCTCCGTAGCTATTGACTGGCATAAGAGCCCCTCTCGATTCACTTGCCTGACTGCCAGCAAGCCCCAGGTTCTTGCTGGCTGTTGGCCAGATACCTCAGTCCATTTCTACACCAGTGTCTCTGTAGGGATACCCCCAATAGGCAGCTTGCCTCTGACAGGGGGAGGGTACCATCAAAGAGACAGTGAGACATGACAAGAGAGAGGTCACCTTTTTTTTGTAACCTAACCTGAGATGTAAGTCCCAACCACTTTTGCTGTGATCCCATTCATTATGAGTCAGTCACTAGATCTAGCCATACTCAAGGTAGTGGGGCGGGGGGTGGGCGGTGGGAGAGGGATAGGGGGAGAGTGTTACAAAGGCAGGAGTACCAGGAGGTAGGGATCATTTGGAACTGGTTTAGAGACTTTCTACCACAAAGTCTATTTCCAGTCCCCAAAAGAAAACAAAATGCAAATGTAGTCATTTTTACTTCTTTCAATCTCTTGTCATTCCTAGTTCTCCTTATCAAGTCCTAGTTAAACATCCTAATGAAATTTTACAACAGAGCAAATGAAGTAAAATGTTCTGAAATGTGACAGAAATGTCAAAAGCACATGGGATAGATAACATGATTTGTAAAATCAGAGTGGATTAAAAAATTATGTGACAGTTCCACCAAGGGTCTCTCATTAAAACAAAAAATGTTATCTCTAAAATTGGGAGCTTTAAAAAAATCTCTGTTTTTAATGTATGGTTTGCTTTGTCCTAAATCCAATAGCTTCAGACTTTCGGTTAAAAAAAAAAAAAAAAACAAGCTCATATTAAAGAATTTAGTCCTCCGTACTTTGTAAACCTAACTTCTGAACTCCTATGTCACTATTATTTAAAATTGGAGTGATTTCCTTGCTTGGGTTTCACAGTGTTAAATTAAGTGGGGATTCAAAATTAGTGTAACTAGCATAGTGTAAGTGGCATTTATATTTTTACCTTCCAGCCCTGAATGTTTCTTTTTCAGGTGAGAGATTCAGAGCCACAGGAGACCCTTTTTCCCCCGTCAGTCCTGGACTCAGGGAATTTGTTTCCCTGCTGACAGTGATCACCTGTGAGATAAGTACTGATATTTGACCCAATTTAGGGCTATAAAGCCCAGGTCTAGACTTTCCTTGTACTCTGTGGGGACACAAGAAGTCCCCTCCTTTTGGCTGGCTTTGCCAAGAAGTCCCCTCCTTTTGGCTGGCTTTGCCAAGAAGTCCCCTCCTTTTGGCTGGCTTTGCCAAGAAGAGGAATCTAGACTGAAGATTCTGACAACTTTACCCTAAGTGCAGAGCCCTTCTGAAAATGACACCCACCATGCCAAGTAAATTTAGAGCGAGGTGACGTAGAGGTCATAAATCAGGGAGATCATTCCTGAGCGGCTTAATTCAGCCAGGCCTGAAATAAGCTTGTTAGTGATCTGATATATGACGTGAAACAGCTTTTCCCATGCTTGTCTGCCAACTCTACATCTTTTTTTTGCAAGGTGACTTTAAGGTCTTTTGCCCAAGTTTTAATTAAGTTGTTTAGTTTTTTATTGATGAATTTTAAGAGTTCTTTGTGTATTTTGGTCAACAGTCTTTTATCAGATATGTCGTTTGCAACTTTTTTTTTACACTCTGTCTCTGGTGTTCTCATTCCCTGACAGTGTCTTTCACAGGGTAGGAGGCTTCCATTTTAATGGAGCCCAGTTGATCAATTTTTCTTTCATGGATTATGCCTTTGATGTGTTTTTTTTTGAACATTAAATATCAACATCTCTATCCGGCAATCATCGTCGATTCTTACTTTTAATTTTACGTGTTACAATTCTGCATTATAAATATTTTACTTGTCAGTTATGATTTTTAAATTTTTATAAGACTTTATCATTCCCACACAAATATTTGACTCGTTTCAAAATTCAGACTAGTTATATTCCACAGTGCACACTCCGCCCATTGCAGGCAGTCACTCGTGCTGTCACCCTTCCTTGTTTGCATCCTCGCATGTTCTAAGCATTTAGAAAATACTAGGTTATAGTGTACCTCCGCACACCTGTTCATTTCTTCTCTCTCCAATTGTTTTCAGAGCATAAGGTTGAAGATAAGCAAAACACGTAAACGCAGCATTAACTTTTATGCTGAATCAGATTCATAAACCTTCTTGAATTGGTTTTTCTCTTTAAAATGGTTACCGGCAGCAGAGTCCATATCAGCTTTCAATATAATTTTCAACTCACTCGTTTGATGCAGCCAGTTAATACTATTAGTGCCTAGTTTCCAAGAAGCTCTCTAGTTAAAATCATTTCAGTAACAAGATGAAAACTAGCAGTCGATTAAAAGCAAATTTGCATTTTATGAAATAACTGGAATAAATTATTGTAAACTACAATCAGAATATAAAAAAAATGTGATGTAACAGAATGAGTCCTTAAGAATTATATTGGACATTCTAATCTATTTGGTCTGTCTCTTGTGAATTAATGAAATTAAAGTGAAGATTCCTCTCCAAGATCATCTTTACGATGAGAAGGAAAATTGTTATTCTGAAGTTTCCTTTTAATTGAAAAAGAAAGGAAAATAATAAGCTATATAGCTTCCATGAAATCAGCCAAAGAATCTTTATTTTGATTATGGTTGAGGAAGCATGGGAGTTTAAAATATGTGATTTAATTTTTTTCACTTTTGGATGTTAACATAATTATTTACATGCTTACATTTTAAAATTTAAGTTGATTTAACACCTTTCTTAACAACTGTGCTATGTGAATTCAGAATTTAATACTCCTTAAGCACTACTTGAATCTTCACAAAGTTGTTACATCATGAACTGTCATCAAATAGATTATGATTATATTATTTAACTGCATTAATTTCACTCACTGATAAGCAAGCAATAGACCTAGCTTCTGACTGATTACACATACAAAAACATGTGCTTAGTTGCATTAGTAGGTGTGTATATGAATGCGTAGTTGTTGTTATGCTATTTGCATAATTATAATTTCTCTTTATCCTCATCATTCTGTTTCCTTTTTTAAATGGTTTGTATATGGGTCTTTATTCTTCAATAGTCAACTTTCTCTGTTTTAATTTCTTGAAAATAATTGATTTTATAGAACAGTATTGAAACTTTTTGACCAAACTGTAGACATTTTTCTTTTTCTTCACTTATTTTTATTCTGTTTGCTTTAAATTTAGAAACATTTACAAAATTTTTATCTTCTAGCTTCCCTACTCTTTTTTTTCTGATTATGATACTTTTAATTCTAGGAGATTATTACTGATTTATAATTGTTTATTTTCACTGACTTACTTTTTTATGATTAATTTATCTGGTCTCTCTGAGGATTTCAATTACACTACTTAAATATTTTCTTTTCAGTGCCCACCGACATTGTTTTCTACAGGTAAATATATTAATGTGGAATGTTATCTTACTCTTAGGTGAGGTCTAAAAAAGAAAATGCACATTCCAAAAGAGAAGAGAGAGTACCATTTAAAAATATCATGATAAGGTATCCAAAAACTATTTAGAAAGTTCATCAATACCCAGAATGAAACGGAAATTGCAAAGAGGATTTATCGGAAGCACATTTGACTGTGAAAGTCCCAAAGATGGAAGTGGGTGGTGAGAAGATGCCACACTCAATGCTAAGACCGGGCAGAGGCACTTTGGACTGGCACCTGACCGATGCAAAGGTGGCTGTGAAAGCGAGTGGGGGTTTGCCTCTAGGAGGCAGTGTCTGTCTGACCCCGTAAGTGAGGGAAGCAACAGATAATCTACTGCATCTTTATAATGTGCTTCATGTTCCACTACAATTTTGTTAATTTCTCTTTGATCTTCACCATACACATTGTAGTCTTTTCTATACTAAAATATCTAAAACTCAGGGAAAAACAAAAGAACACAGTAATGAAACAATAAAACTGAAAACTAGCAAACTGCAAGGGATTTTCACTCTCTGCAACTCAGTTAGGGCTGTGGAAACAACACTTGTTGGCCGATCCATTTGTACTCATCCCCAATTTAGGTGGGTGGAAGTGCCTTGTTGGCCATATACCACTGGTGGCATGCCCTTTGTCCTGTATTTTGAAATACTCCGGGCTTATTGTATTGTCCAAGTAAATTTTCTATTATTACTGTTTTTAGGACATGAAAAATGGTACTTTCCTGAAAACAAAGTGAGGGGAGCTACGCAAGGATTCTGCCCTGTAAATTCCACATATGAAGTGGAAACATATGAAGAGAGAAGATACCACGGTGTAGTGTAGATTACGGTGTTTTTTAATCAGGCACAGAGGTTGAAAATGACAGAGAGTCAAGAGCAGGAGTTAGAGGGTCTTTGACTGGGAGAGCAACGCCTGGATGTTTGGCTGTGGTGTTGCAAGCGCTTTACCATACATACAACTACAGTTTGCTGAGTGGCTATAACTAGAATCTGTCTTAATGTAACCATATGAAATAATCTAAGATTTTTTTCTCTCAATTGTAATACTAAGAGGATAATCGTTAAGGAGGAAAAATCTATTGAGAACAGATAACCAAGACCTAAACTCCTGAAAGGTTTATACATCAAGAGAAAATAAAAAACAAACAGTGATGCAGAGAGGACATTGCAGGGAGGTAGGGAGAACACTATGGTGCCCTTTAAGCCAAAGCATAAAATGTTAAGACTGAGGAATCGTGAATGCAGAGTACATGGAGTTAGCAGTGATCCGCCAGAATTATGAAACTGCCAAGTTTTCTACAAAAATGTTGCAGTGGGGAACCGTGTGCCCAGGCAGGGACCCCGCTCCACATCAGGATCTTCATGACATTTTGACAGCAGAAAAGCATTCCTATGACCCCCCCACCTATTGCCGGGATTATCTGGCCACAGAAATTTTGAAAACTCTTTGTCTTTTGAAATGACCCTAAACTGTTCATCTGTAGCCCTTGTAGTCAACCGAGAGCTGCCAAATGTACCAGAAGCTCAACTAAGATGTTTCTCGGCTTCCAAAAGTCCCACCTAATCGAACACTTGCCAATCATAGACCATGCTGGATTTTCCTCTTTCTACCATGTAAACTGTACTCTCCTAACCAACTGTTTTGAACCCCTTCTGAAATGTCAGTAATGACAGATGGGCTCCCTTGTGGCAACTTTATGAATAGACAGCCTTTGTATGCATAAGAGCGGACTTAGTTTTGTCTTTGACAACCGTAAAGGGACCTATAAATTTAAAACAAGAATAAATTTAAATATGAAATAAACAAACGCACAAATGCCAAGACAACACAGTAGTAATCTTTTAACATTTTATAGTCTGCTATGATTAACAAACTGCCTCTACCTAGATTATTTAAACTATAACACAACCCAGAGAGACAGTCATTCATTGTAACGGAGATTGAAACTGGTTTTTATACTTTAACTTCTATTTTCCCAAATCAGTTAATGTAGATTAGAGCTTGAACTCAGGCTATCAGTTACAAAGTCCCTTTCCTTTAACAATTCAAAACATTGCTTATATTGTATAAATAAAATGGCAAATTTAGGATACTGCTATGTACAATGGAAATCTTTGGAGTGAGAAATATAATGTGGTTTGGCTTCTTGGAGGAATTCAGCCTTGGCTAGGGATTATTAAAAATGTAATGTTCACAAATGGGGAAGGAACATAAAAGAATAATGTCATTAGAATAACACAAGTAAAAAAAAACACTAAAACTTTAATGTTTTTACAAACTAATTTCTTTTACAGTTTTAAATATGGAAAATGAGATTAAAATATACCATATTTGGCCTACAAATTAAGAATCATTAAAAGTTCAATGTTACATTAAAATTTTGAGAGTTTTTGAGGTAATAAGAAACATATACATGACATTTATATGATTCTTACATAAAATTTGTATGATTCTCTTAGATAGAAAAATCTGTCTTTTAATCTTTGTAGGGCAGCCTCTTATATCGATGTTTCCTATCTGTTGGATAAAACTTTTAACAAAATTTTGACTGTCTTAGCTTCTAGCCAATAAAATATTGGCCAAAAAAAATCTAAAAACATAAATATTTAAGAATATCAGGAAAAAATTTGAACTTTTTATAAAACCTACATTAATTAGAACAAGGAAATTATTTTAAAAATTTTATCAAAGTCTCTGATTTTTTTATTTCTATGGGCTTAAATAAGAAAAGAAGCAAATTTCTTCATTATCTTTATTTGTAGTAATATCCTTACAGCTTTACTGTTGTAAAAAATTGCTCTTCTGTTACTGTCTTACTCCACACTAAAACCTTTCTGCTTTAAATTGATCATATCCTGTTCCAATTTATTTTATATTTTGCCAATTTCCTTATATATTTATATTATTCAAATGCCATTGAGGATGCAGTACATAAAATTCTAAAGTTTTGTGAATAAAGATACACGAATGTGGCAATCAACTAGTTTAACGGACATTACAATAATGTACATCTTTTAAAGCAGTTCCTACTCATAGATCTATTTTATCAACCAAGTCCTAATGATGAACCATTTTAATGTAAACATCATGTCTGAAATATTCTGAAAAGAAAGACAAAGTAGTTTTGTAAGCAAAAATACCTCTGTCTTATCAGTAAGATTGATAGTCTCTGGCAAACAGCCCTGTTTGGTGTTGTCATATACAGAAAGTATCTCCGTTTAGAAATGGGGCTGTAGTATATGCACTTGATACAATAATTTATAATCATGGTCATTTATGCCTTAAATGTGGCCTTTTGACAGTGAAGTTATATCCAAAGTGTTACACTTTTATAGGTTAAATTCTGGCCAGCCCAGCACCTAGAAGATTACTTTCTTCTTCGTAGGAATTATAAATCTTTCAGTAATTATTTTCTTCATCCCCCAGGTCTTTATATTCCTTATTCTTTACTATATTTCATCTGTGTAAACCCACAAATCTGACCACATCATTACAATACTTAAAATCTTCCTCTGACTTCAGGGTGAAATTCAAAACTCATTATCACAAAAAGGTTCTATGTGCCATAGCAGAAAGATGGTGATTTGGGGAGTCAGCAAGAAGGAAGAATAAATCTGGATCTGCCCCTTCAAGAAAATCAATTTCTTAATCTTTAAAATAGACAATTTATAGTTCAGTCATGAAGATGGGCAAGAGTGCATGTGTGGAGTATATGGTAGGTTGGGGCCCTAAGAGATGGCATTATGTTCACTGGCATTATTCATTGATAGCTTCTCTAGCTTCGCACAAATACTGCCTTTTGCCCATTAAAATATATTTGCCTTGTCCTTTAAGCTCCTCTGTCTGCTTTTATGCAGATTTTTTTGCTCCTTTTGACCCAAATCTCAATTGTGATACAGAATGAAAGTGTATTCATTCTGTATCACTATTGAGGGGGCTGCAGACATGTTAGGGGAAACTGGGAATTTGTTGGCTGATGGTTTTATCACTGGGCTCTTTTCATTGTGCTGAATTGGACTAATGCATGTATCCAAGAAACACATTAAGAAAAACTCTAGAGCCTAAACTCATCTTCATAGTGAGGAAATGAGGGAAGAAAAAAATCTGGATTCCTGAAAGCCTTCCAAATTTGTTTTTAATAAAGTTGTGTAGTTTTAACTTTCCCTTTATTTCTCTAAAACACTTGAAACTGGAAAACACTTATTTTTTTTTGTTTTATACACTTATATTTTCAGCTAAAAGAACTTTCCTGATTTCAGTTGTTTTTTCAAAACTCATTTTAATTTCACAAGGTTAATCCCCTTTGATCCCTTCAGCATATCAGTTTTTATCCCCAAGCCACAGAAACAGAATGTATCCCAGTTTTAATGATGCGCCGTTACCTTAGACATTTGGGTGTTTCAAATAAGAATGTAAAAATACAGGCAAAACTAATTCATGGTTGGAGGAAGTTGAAAGTGTTTAATTCAGACAAGGGCAGGTGAATTGAGTGGAAAGGGGCATGGGCTGAGTCTCGGCAGCGAGGTTGTTAGATGGTAATGACGTTAGATGGTGATGACGTGTACGATTGTCAGACCCCATCAGACTGTCCGCTTGACATTCGGGATATAATTATAACTAAAATTTTAAATATATTTTGTAGAAAAAATCATTTTCATTTTTACATGGAGAATACTACAAATAATAATAAAATATCTAAATAGTAAAAAAGATATGCAATGAAGACAACACATAAAGGGCACAAGACTCTGTCTTCAGTGATGTTTGAAATTGAAGCCCTGAGGTTCCCATTGATATGGTGAAATCAGAGGTTATATTTCACACATAATGGCAATAATATATTTAAAGTAAATATTCTTGATGCACTCACTATGGGATGGGTTATTTTAATGAAATCCTATAATTATATCAGAGATTCTTTTAATTATCTGCTTGAGATTTCTTAGAGCAAATGTTTACTACATATGTTGAAATGCAGCAACATCTTAAGGTAATTATGTTATATATGAGCATGTTTGTGTATGTGTGAGAAATGTTTGCCATCAATAAAGAAATTAATATTTGTCTCTGTTTGAAGACTAGTCATATTGACAAAATATATTAATTATTTGGAAAAAATTACCAACTGAACTAGGGTTATAATAAATGCCTTTCACAAAGCATTATCTCGAATGCAGACCCTTAAACTTTGAAACACAATGTAGAAAGGGAAAGAGAAAGGTTGTGGTAGATTATCATGAACCTTTTACACTACACTCCTGAAGCAGTAAAAGATACTATAATATTAAGGTGAGCAAAATTATTTTTTTCAACTTTATAGACTCAGTCTAATTCATAGAGAAATTGATTGTAACGTTGAATAAGTAGCATGGGAAATTAACCAGAAAAAATTGTTTAAATAAAAAAACCCTCCCAACAAAATAATAAAGAGGGACTTCATAAAATATATAAAACGGAGGCGAAAGGAAAAACCAAGGACCGCTGGTGTAAGAGAGAGGAACAGGAATAGAAAGTCCCTTGCTAGCACGGTTGTGTTTTGTCCTCCTTCCCTGTCCTCTTTCTTATTTGGTGCCTCCAAGGTTATCATTCAATCAATATCCCTTCTCTTTCAAGGAACTATATAACATGGAAAAAATGAGACATTTCCTTAAAAGTTCATATCTGCAATATATAACTTAATCAGCATATATGTATTACAGAATATAATCATATAAACCAAAATAATATATTTTAAATATTACCAATATATTAAAAACAGAAACATAGTGATGTAACACATGATTTTATGTTTTACTCTTTAATACATATATGTTCTTTCTTTGACTTCTATTTAGAAATCTATAGAACCCAGTACTACCTTTGTCATAAATTTTTTAAGACCATCTATTGTACATAAGCCTGTCACTTCTTTTCTTATTTGACCCTACCACCGGACAAGCCCTTGCTAACCCTCCTCTGGCCCTGGTGACAAATTAAATCCCTGCAACTCTCCCGTCCACTGTAGGAAACTTCCTTAGGCCTCTGCCTCCCGCAGAGACCAGGTCACTGCTTCTATGCACTCGGGCCAGCCCTGCCCTTTCAGGGGTCTGCTGTGTGAAGAATAAACATGCTCTCAAATGACCTCAGTGAGGGAGGTGTCATCAGCCCTGACATCTGCCCTGAAATTAACAGAAGTCCCTCTCAGCTCCACACACTGACCCAAAACACTGAGGATGCAAACAGTTTTTTGTTCTAGAATGTGCATTTCTGCTGTTAAATTGAGTAAATGGGGGATTGGCTGTGGGAGCAGGAGGGTGGGATGGAGCAGGGAGATCGGGGGCGGGGGAGGTGAGACAACTACAACTGAACAACAATAAAAAGATTGCACACAGAAAAGAATATTTTAAACAAAACTAAAAACCAAAAAACATTATATGCTTCAGTTATAACTATACAATTGTGTGGTGTCAAATGAACAAAATATATAGAAAGATGATAGGAATTAAGTACAAACAAATATAAGATTCAGGATACTCTGATCTATGGGATGAAAGCAAAGAAAAATTTATAAGTTATGCTGAGACACAGGGTATAAAGCAAAACTATCCAGAAAACACAAAGTATGAGATGATTTAGGCAAATAAAGTACGGCATAGAAAATACAGTCAATACTATTGTAATACGCATAGTGCCAAGTGTGTACTACAAATATTGGGGGTACCACTTTGTAAAGTATACGATTGTCTAACAGCTATGCTGTACATCTGAAATGAATACAAAATTATAGTGAATGTAAACTGTAATAGAAAAAATGAAAAAAAAAAAAAAGATTCAGGCTTACCCATAATGTATGTAAGTACACATTGTCTTTCACATGGTCTTTATTCCTTTCTGTTAGGTATCAATATCCAAGACTCCATTTATTCATTTAAAATGTGAAGATGCATTAATTTCTCTCTTTTACCTCTGTCAGTAAATAATATTCTGTGTCTAGATTACCAGGTTAAATGAGTATTTTATCTCCTATGTTAAATCTCTATTCTTTCTGTCAACCCTGTGCGCCACTATTAAATTTAATCTTAAATTATACTTTGTATCTCTGCTCAAGAATAATTTTCTACCATTACTTTCCAGTCCCTCCATTCATCAAACTAAATTGCCCTCCCCTTTCTGGTCTACCAATTTGAAGTCCATTTATAATTTACACTACTATTCAAATTTCAGCTTCTCACTAAGACCACTTCTTTCTATTATAATTTTCCACTAAATTCTTAAACATTGGATTTCTACTGAATATAAGCCATCTACTGTACACCATACCATTGTGATATATAGTATTCATTCTCTCTGTCTCTCTCTCTCTACCCGCCCCCCACCTTCCTCACCGCCCTCATATATGTTAATCACATCCCTCCAATCTCACCTCCACCGTCTCAATCTCAATTTCTAATAAACGAAATATATTAGTTATCAAGAAAAAAATTACTAACTGAATGAGGGTTATAATTATATATATTTTCTTTAAGCCGAGGCCCAAAATACAACTCAGCAACTTTTTTTTATATACTTTTTTTTACACATAGGCTAACCATACAATCATCTGGGTGATCTAACTTTCAAAAACTGGAAAATTATTTGTCTGTAGATGAATTTAAAAGATCACTTATTTTTTGCATCGTTAAGAATTTTAATGCATATTTATTATTACAATCTGCAGTCCCTCATGCATTATTTAATTTCATTAGAGATAATAGGTAAATTGATACTCAGGACACTTTCTTTTATGCCACTTCTGTCTCTAGGCTGGCTGGGGGAAATATAATCAGATAAGTATTATGGAATACATTGTCCTTTGTTTTAGACTTAGAGGTCCCTTTGCAGCTTCTTTTCTGTACTGAAACATGGTGGCATTACTAACACATTTTTTACAAGAATATTTCAAATAACACCTTAATGAGGAAAAGACAATATTTTGTTTTCAGGGAAAAAAATCATTAAAATGTGCATATATTTTGAATTTTTCTCTTGGGTTTCATATATTAAATATAATTAGTATTTGGAATTCTTTGCTAAAATTCAGGCAATATATAATCTTGTGGTTTTATTGATCAGGTCCTGCTTAAGAGAGAAATATTTTAGCTTTAAAATCATACTACCTTTTGAGATAATGGAGCTTATTGCCGATTCAAAAGACAAATAGCAATGCAAAAACCAAACCAAACCAAACCTCAGGTTTAAAGGTGTAGCCTATTCTACCAGTCTTTAAGGAAAGTAAAATTAATCAGGAAAGAAAATTGTTATATAAGGACAGGAATTTTTAAAAATGGTCAGCTACCATAACCATTATTCTTACTAAGCTTCATTAAAATGATAGAGATAAAATCACACTATCTTTCAATTTTTAGATATAATTAAGATGACTTAGAAAACATGTGGCAAAATAATTAAATGCCATGACGAGAACATTTTGAAGGCCACCTGAACAATCAGGGAGTAGGGGAATAACATTTAGACATTAAAAAACATGTGTGTGTGTGCGCACACATACAGCTTACATAATTCCAGGAGTATTAATATAATTATGATTAACATAAAGTATAGGATGAAGACAAACATAATATAGAAACAACGTTGATAAAAGTTATTTGATCATTTAAAAATACACTAGACAATAGAAAACGGTTGACATTTCACAGAGGTAAATTCAAATGGACAGCAGATATATTAAAAGATTCAAATTTTCATTTTGTTCTTGAAATGCTAGCTTCACAGGTATTTCTAAAGTTATGAATATTTACTAAATTGAAAAATTCCATGTATCTTTCAACCAAGCAAATTTGGCCACATAAAAATCAGTAAGACCACTTTCACATATATATTTACATATGTATTTATATATACCTATATGTACATACATGTGTATATTTATGCCTTTTGTTACTAAATTATTCAGAGTGGCAAATAAGGGATTGAATATTGTACGTGAATAGTGGGTAGGCTTTACAGAATGAGATAAAGCTTGAGCAGTTGTTATACAGGTGTATTTCCGGATGGTATTGTACAGTGTAAAAATACAACATGCAAAGTAGTGATTACATGTAATCTTTTCTGCCAATAAATGTGTGTGTGTTTGTAATTTTAGGAGCATGGAGAAAAACATGGTTGTCCTTTGGAAAGGATATTAATATAAATTTTCTAAATGCGTTTGGTGTATTAGAAAGTGGAACAGGGAAAAATAAAAGGATTAATAAAAGCCTGTCATAGAAATGTTGTTATTATTATATGAATGTGTTTATGATTTACTATAAACACATGTGCATTCATTTGCATGCCTAAAAATGTAACATACAAAATAGAATCAATGAATTGCAAACAAAAATGTCAACATTGCACTTGACCGCAATTCATGAAGAGCATTCCTCTAAATTCAGGAAATAAAGACGCCATCCGACACCACTATTATTTAGCATTGCCTGAATAGTCTATTCCAGTGACTTTTAAACTAATTACTAAAATTCTGCACACACCAAAAATATGTTTTTGACGATGTTATGAAAAATTAGGTATACTTTTGATTCATTCATTCTGTGCAGCTATTGTTGTTTGGCTGTAGTCATGTTTTTATTTGACGATCTGAGGGAAAAGAGGTTGGTGTCCTGACTAAATAGCCAGATATTGCATGTTTTAAAATTTCTCGCAACACACCAATGTGCCTGCCACAGGACACTGCTCCGTTCCATGGTTCTTCAATGTCAGCTCTATTGACATTGTAAGTCGGGCAATTCCATGCTGTCAGACTCTCCTGTGCACTGTAGGAGGTTCAGAAGCATCCTTAGCCTCTCTCTAGTCACATCTCCCAGGTGTACCAACCAAACGTGGGTCCCAACATTGCCAAATTTCCCTGGGGGCAAATTCTGAGGAATCACTGGTATAAAATGAAGGTTAGTATTAAGTAAAAATAAGAGTCGGGGGTTTACAAAAAGAGGGGGGAAAGCCCCTTTGCAGATTATTAGTGTTATACATGGAGAAAACTTCATCAACGCATGAAATAAAAGAGCTTTTACTAGTGCAGATACAGAATAAATAATCAAATATTGTGTCTTCACACTATATTTAAAAACAGGGAGGGAAATACAATGGAGAGAATATCCCTTTACCAGTGAGCTAAAATAAATCAATAAATCAATACATAAAAGTGTTGAGAGCTACTGATGATGAGGTGGTTAGAAATGACATGCAGAGAAAGAGAGCGCCCTCTTAGCAGGGAGGCCTGTGAGCGCTGCTCTAGGCCTGTCCCCACTGACTCCATGGCTCTGGCCTCTCGAGCGCGGAAGCGGACTAGCAGGACCCTGGCGCAGCTCCATGAGAGGGTGTGGGAGCAAAAGGATAAGAATTCACTTCTCTTATTTTTAAAGTTTTTTGACATATAAATCACATACCATAAAACTAGCCCCACAGAGTGTATGATTCAGTGGTCTGTCATGTATTTACAGTTTTACACATCCTTCCCCATAATCTCATTTCATCACATTTAATTACCCCAGAAAGAAATCTTGTACCTTTTAGCAGATATTCCAAATGCATACTCCAGTCCTGTTTCCCTACTGCTAGGCCAAGGCAACTATTAATCTACTTTCTTTATAGATTTTCTTATTCTTAATATTTCACACAAATGGTATAAAGTATGAGACCAGCTTCTATCAATCAGTATAATGATTTTAGGATTATCCATATTGTAGTAGCATGGATTAGTCCTCCATTCTTTTCTATTCCAACTAATAGTCTGTTTTATGGCTATACCATGTAATACTTAACCATGTAATATTTGTTGATGGACGTTTGGCTTTTTCCCACTTGTTGGCTACTATGTGCACTTAGCTGCTATGGACATTCACATAAAAGTTTTTGTGTGAATATATGTTTTCATTTCTCTTGGACGGATACCTAGGTAGGTGTAGATAAGGCACAACTGTGCGAGGAACTGCCAGTCTGTTTTCCAAAGTGGTCACATAATTTTACATCCACGCCAGCAAAGGGTTCCAATTTCTCCATGTCCTTGACATGTTCTTGTTATCGTCTGTCTTTATGTGGAGAAACCAGTTAATCCTGCCCAGATTTCTGATCTACACAACTGTGAGATTATAAACGTGTATTGCTTTAGTCTCCTAAATTTGTGATACATTTTAATACAGTGATTAAAGATAAAGAAACATAAAAAAAAAAAACCTATAAGCATTCAGAGGGAAGCAAGCTCCCACTCCAACACGCCGCTTAAAAATATCATCAGGTAAGTATCCAATTTTATCACTCATGAATTTTTCCTTTCAGAAAAAATACTAGAAGACAATTCGGCCAAGTTCTTTTCCACTTAAAACAAGAATCGTCTTTCCTCCAGTTCCCAACAACGTGCTCCTCTCATCTGTCTTCGACTTCACCAGGATCTTCCTTATCACCCATATCTCCAGCGTGCACTCCAGCACTCTCCCAGCCTCTGCACTGTCCAGTTCTAAAGCCACTTCGACCCGATTGCGTGTACGTCACACTGCCCTCCACCCTCAGTACCAAAATCTGCCTGAGGTTGCTCAGACTGCCGTAACAAATGCCGCAGGCGGAGATCAGGGTGCCAGCGCGACGACACATCCCTTCCTGCCGAACAGAGGCTGGCTTCTCACGGCGTCCCCACATGAGAGAGAGTGAGAGAAACTGAGAGAGAGAGAAACAAGTTCTCTGGTGTTTCTGGTTATGATGGCACTAATCCCATCATCAGGGCTCCAACTTTCTTATGTCCCACAGGCTTCATCTCCAAATGCATCACAGGGGAGGTGAGGGCTTGTGGGGGAGGATACAATTCAACCCACAGCATGTGACATGGCAGTATTTTTCCCTACATGACTTAATTCTTTATCAGTCTGTTTAATATTTCCTTTTCTTTCTATTTCCTGGATTGTATTTTGTTTTTGTTTTTTTCTTTTCCTTTTTTTTTCCATTCCTGATTATAAGCTTTTTTTCCTTAAGGTGGTTTTGTAAGGTTCGCACGTTGAGAAGAAGCAGCGGACTTTAGACACGTGCCTTTCCTAATCAGAAGGCTTCAGTTCAAACCAACGAACAGTGCCCTAGGTTATTGGACTTCACAATGTAGAAACACATCCATACTGTTAGGATGTTATAATCGAATGAGAGAAGAGATAACACATATACACAATGATAAGTAAATCAAGGGAGCTTATTTTACATGCAACAGAAAAGATATGAAGAAACTGCTATGGAGGCATAGAAGCAAGAAAAACTAATTATGACTGAGAGAAAGAGACAAAAAGTAGTGAACTAAGTCTTAAATATTCTGATAAAAAATTCTGCTTCCTCTTCTTTTCAATCTGTACTTATCTTTCTCTGCATGAGTTCTTAGGATGTTTTTTTCTCCTTCTTAAAGCTTCTTTCTCTGCTCCTTTCCCTGATCATTATGCAGGCATGGTCCTCACTTGCCCTGACAACTGAACCTTGGACATCTTGGAAAGAGCACCGCAGCCTGACACGGGGACTCACAGGAATCTTCCTTGGGACAGGAGGGAGTTCACGCTGGGACCAGTGAGACAAGAGGCCAGAGCAGGAATGAGTCCCCGGCCTGAGCTAGAGGGAACCCACTTCAGTTTTTATGCAAACACAGACATGATCGGTCCTCCCGGTGGTATTCGCCCCAGGAGTACGGTCGAGTCTCAGTGAAGTGTCTTATTCGAAAATCCTTGGGAGCCACACATTAAAATTAAAGAGCATCGAACACATAAACCAGTTCTCCCTGGGAAATCATTTTCAGCATTGCCTATTTTAATTTTCTCATTATATGTATTATATAACTGACCTTTCCTCACTTGAAGACTTCAATGAAAAAAAGAAAATGACAGTGAAATTACGTAAGACAGATATTTCAAAAACATTTTGAGAATTAGACTGCAATACAGATTTTTTTCTCAGTGAATGTATTGTGCTCTAACACACTTCAATGAGCAGACCAAAATATTACAGGCTATTTGGAACTCAAAGGAGTTTCATGAAATGCAAGCAGAGTGAAACGAGAAATGTGTGAATGTGAAGCAAAGTGATGACAGCATAATCAGACCATCCAGGAGGCCAGCGTAAGTTTGCTCTAGTAACACCCACAAGAGAATATGTGAAGGACAGAAGTTTAGAGAAGAAAATGCATCCAGTACATGATAGGAATCACTGAATGTCAACTTCACATTACACGGAACCATTAAAATCTGACGCAGTCATTTCTGTTTTTGAAAGCCCGTTTCATTAATCTAAAATATATACATATCCATAATTAGATGAGAATCATGAAGCATCTAATTCCATTAAAAATATGCTAGCTACGTATGAGATTTAGGATCTTTAGAGCTGACCTCCATCATGTAAGCAATTTAAAGATGAAATAAATTAGCACCAGCCACCAAAGAGCACCCCTTCTTTCTGGTGTCAGTGTTTTCATCTGTTCAAGGAGGTGCTACGTTCACTGTTACATGATTCATCTTTTGCAATTAGATTGCCGCTAATGAACTCATTCCTGTATCAAGAATTCTTTTTATGCTTATTTGTGAAAAATGGATTCTGCATCTCCTTTTTGTCTCCCTCTAATCAGGGGAATGTTAAATTGATGTCTACTAATAACAATATAATAAATTACCATGATAAAGTTATATACATATTAATTTTAGAGATCCAAACTACAGGCTTCAAGGATACCTCGTGTAGGTCAAAAATATGAACAAGCAAACATTAAACACCTACCAAATTGTATTATAGTAATTATTACATTATATAACAATTTTAAACACATCAAAACATAAGTTTTCTTTTCTCAGTGGCATTTAAACAAAATGTGTATGTTAAATATAACTGAAGTCTAGTTATGATTCTAAAATTTTATAAAATGTATGCCATTGCATATTAAATGTGATAATACTCATAACATGAACATTTTAAGAAACAAAATGCACCATAAAATTTATTACTGGTTTTAACATTGCAGTGAGCCCATCTGAACTAAAAATAACTCTAATGCTAAGGGAGAATGTCTTCCACTTTCTTTAATCATGGAGGCAATTAAAATATCTTGTCTGCCCTTAAGTAGCCAAAAGTTGATAGGTCTCTGAGATGAGCAAAAATGTATCAGTATGTGTGTTACGTGGTAATCCTTTTCTGTTTGACTGAGGCTTTTAGCAGTATACAGAAAAAAACTTCCCTCATGTGGACAATATTACACTAGAAACAAATTCAGAAACACGCTCATGTTTCCATCGTTCTCAGGAAACTAGTTTCATTTTATCTTGTGTGTTTTTTTTTTAAGAGAACAAGGTTCATTTGTTTGTTAAATAATTGCTCTACCTTTAAACATCTGTACTTGAAACAATAACTTAATGTGGAAGAAATATGAATAAATAAAGTTTGAACATGCCATACTAAGAGGTATTTCTAAGTTGTCATTCGTGAAGTTAGGTTTTCCAAAGAATTGCCAATAATTCTCATTAGGGAGTTGATTCCCATCTTGATCTTCTAATTCTTAACATTTCCCTAAATAACTCCAACCAGTGTGTATACCAGTTCTGCACTGATGCTGAAGATAATCTTGCGTTGACATCCTAATTTCTAATATTAATTCAATTGTCCATTTAGTCAACATTTGCTTAGTGATTGCCACATATCAGGAATCCCCCAAGCACTGGAAACGCAACAGTGAGCTGAACAAATATCCTGCTCCCACTGGATTTCCATTCTACTGGGGGAGACAACCAATGGGAGGGGATAATACGATAAAGAAAATAAATCAGGGCTCAATAACCAAAATGGCAGTGTAGGAGACCCCAGTCTCTCTGATGGTCCCCGAAATGTCCACAAACAGATAGCTATCTATTAACAAAAAAAAAAGCTCTGAGGGAGTTCTGGGGTCCGCTTAAGTTTTAGCAACACAGTAGAACAGAAAGATGTGAGAATAATAGCACAAGAAGAAGAAAAACATCTTCACACTGCCTGCATCATGCCCTCCCCTGAGTTGGATTGCTCAGTGCTAACAGGGAACTTCCCACCATGAAAACAAAGCTAAAGCGGGGTAACCAACCAGATTCTCCAGCCTTTTGGGACACTGCCCAAAGGTCCCTTTTCTGTCTCACCCCCACCAGGCTGGCAAAGACGCGGTACAGAGAGATGGCTAGGAACCAGGAAGAAAAGCATGGGCTATCGGCCTGAGGAGAGCTGCAGGAGCAACTGTGGTCCACAGAGCCCTGCCTTACAGACAAACTCGGCAGATTCCGCCACTCAGGAAGGAAGGATCCAAAGGCCAACACAGCTGCCCCGCGTCCCCTGCAGAGCTCACTGGCTTTTGTTCTCCAGGAATTCCTGTTGGCAGACTTACGGTACACCATCATGATAATGTATGCCCACCATTGGATGCACACAAGGAGAAGCAAGTGTCTGACACATCCCAAACATGGGGAGAGACTTGGACATCCATGGTCAGGAAGCTAATGGGTGACCCCAAGTTTCAATCCATAATAATCTTCTCCAAGACACATAGTAATAAAACTGTCTGAAAACAAAGACAAGAAGAGAATTTTAAAAGCAGCATGGAAAATAATACTTCTCTCATAAATGAGCAAATTCCTAGAAACATTAACCTGCCCAAAAGGAACCATGAGAAAAATAAAAAGCCTGAGCAGATCAATATTGATAAGGAAATTGAATCAGTAATCAAAAACCTCTCAACAAAGTCCAGGACCAGGTGGCTTCACCAGTGAATTCTACCAAACATTTAGAGAATATTAGCACCGATCCTTCTCAAACTGTTGCATGGCAAAGTTCACACTGTCAGATGGAATTATGAAGACTGAAAAACAGTAAATGGAAGAGTACTTCTGCAGTGTGCTTTCTTTTTACATGAACTAATATAAAATTCTTTCATGAAAGATGGTGTTAAGTTAAAGATGCATATTTAAACCCTAAATACATGTGTGTGTAATCTCACATGCACAAGCACACATACACACACAACTTTGGCTAAAAAAAAGGGAGATAAACTGTAATACTAAGAATACTACACTAATTCAAAACATGAAAGAAATAAAATTAAAATATAATTAAAAACAGAGATCAAACAGAAAAAAGAGGAAAGTTATAAAACTAATCCAAACCATGTAAATGACTACATTAAATGTAATAAAATCATTTCATGATTAAAGGGAACAGCTTGTCAGACTAAAATAAAGATGTAAGAGTAAATGTGTTAATTATAAGAGATGCTGTATAAACATTAAACAAAAACAGATTAACACAATAGGATGGATAAATATATACCATGCAAGTAATATTCATGGCAAAACCTAAAATATGTAATATAATAAAATAGAATAGAAATCAAAACAAAGAGTCCTAGAACAGCTATTGAAGGCCATTTTAAATAATAAAATAGCTGTTTACACATGAAGACCTACCAATCAAAGTAATTCGCCTTAGCACAGAGATTCTGAACATCTAAAGCAAAACTGGAAAGAACTAAACAGGGAAATAAAGAAATCCAAAATTATAGTTGAAAATGTCAACATCATTCTCTTTACCCTGGAGAGGAGGAATATCAAAGAAGAAGAATGTAGAAAGTTGTAAAAAATTTGAATGTGTACCAGCCAACTTGACCAAATTGACTAGTACAAAACAGCAAAAGAAAGGGCTGCAGGATGTGTGCTGCTCTCAGTCACACACAGAAAGTTCGTCATCGAAATAAAACGCAGGCGGAACATGCAACTTGGTCGATATACCAAAATGTGTTAAATGTCTAAAAAAACAGTCACCCCACAGTAGCTCTCGGAGGTGACAGAAGCTTTCTGTGTCTTGATAGGCACGTCTGTGTCACAGGTCTGCGTGCTTTTAAAGCAATTGACTAAAACACATTTGAGGTGTCTTTAGTTCACTATATGTAAACTTACCTCAGTTAAACTATGTGTGCATGAAATTTTGTCATATTAGATTTTTTTGACAATAAATGTCTCTACATTGTTTTTGGATAGCAGTACAGTTTAGTAAAGATTGCATTGTGACAGACCAATACTTGATTTATATTAGTTAAACTGTCTCTATAGTATATATTTACTTACGTATGATAATTTATGTGTATTTCAAAAATGGATACCATGGATAGTTAAAAATGGCACATACTACCCTAGCATAAAATATTTTAGGAGTATTTTCAAATTATATATTAGTATTTTCTAAGCTATCATAAATTTGGTTAAAAAATAGAGAAAAGTTATCCTAATTTTAAATGCAAAACCCAAGGTAATCTTCTACAATCATTCTACAAAGTATTTTTGGCAATTCTTTACAATGGAACCATTCATTCGGTTTAATCGGGATTCTAAAATTAATTTTTAAATTTTTTAATTGCTGAACTATGGCACCCCAAAAGTAATAATTACCTGTCCAATTGCAAAATTGAAGTGCGTTGTTACATTCACGTTGCCCTCTTTAATCTCGCCCTGTATGTCCCTATCCGCTGGAGCAATGTTATTAACTTCTGAGGCTGATTATATGGGCTGCTTTGTGAATAAGGACAAGCAGCATTTGAGACAGTTAAAAATAATGTTCTATTTGGTTTTAAGTGAAGCACTTACACCGATCAGCCCCTTTGAAGAATATGCACTAAACGTTAGAATTAAAATGTTCACTACTTGAACCCGCTCTGGAAAACTATGAATTAGCTTTGTGATAGTTAACATTTTAGATAATATCTTTAACATAACATTCTTAATATTCTGCCTTTCCACTCATAAAATTAAAGTCCTCCAAAGCATTATCAATCATTCATTATAAGTAGACTAACAATCCTATCTCTCTTTTTCTTTTACAGTTTTAAGTAAAACAATGTTATAAGGTTATAAATAGTATTTCCAACTTATCAGGTAATCTAAAAAAAATGACTCATACGGAAACTAATTGTCATATGTAATTAGATCCAGGTAATGTTTGTGAAAAATACATTAATATTTGTAAGATAAAAATAGAAATATTGGTTTTGTCTTTGACTGTAATTTTGACATACATAACTTGAACATTTTAATTAAATAATTAAATAATTAATCTGACACATTCAATAAAACTTACATAACATTGCAGCACTGTGGATTATGACAAATAAGTGAGTGATAGAACTCTACAAGATTTTCCTCATCGTCAGTTCTCAGCAAAATCATCATTTGTTTAATATGCTCTCACATTAAAAATAGTAGTCCTTGTATTTTTTTTTCTT
Source organism: Mormoops blainvillei (assembly GCA_004026545.1). NCBI lineage: Eukaryota > Metazoa > Chordata > Mammalia > Chiroptera > Mormoopidae > Mormoops > Mormoops blainvillei. Next base: position 1,135 of record PVJD01007021.1, on the reverse strand, counting down.
TTATTTTTTGCGTAGAAGTAGTCTGATTGAGGTTAGGATTGCCCAGTGTCAGCTACAAGTTCTATTATAAGTCTAAGGTTCCCTAATACTGATGCTATTGGACCACTTTTAATGGCAACAAGCAAAACCTCAAGGGCTTTGCACCCCTTTGATGCCGTGCAGCAGGGTACTCTCTTCCCATCCCTTCTAATTACTTCATCCAACATCAACCTGGAGCCATCAAGCTTTCATACATATAAGTCTTCTTCTTCCACCCATCTTTTAGTATCACTGTTTTAAGTTCATGATTTTCTAATTCTCAGCCAGAAAGTAGTGTCAAGAGGGACTGACGTTTGCTTCCTAGCCTCGAAGGATATTTAGTGCACAGTGGAAGGGGACACTCTAAGACCCGGTGACATTTACGTTCTCCAGGTTCCATTCCTTGCCTACCAGCCTGTTCAAGCCCAAATACCCTTCCACCACCTTTCCATCACCCTTCCACTGCCTTCCACCACCCCAAAACTCTACACCTGTCATTTATTCTTCAATTGACTCCTTGGTCTCCAGTTCCAAAAATAATTGGAAGTATACAGTCTCAGGTCTCAAAGTGGTGGATGGCTTGCCCATTAGGAGGTGGTAAAAATGTATTTTATAGGAGACAGAAAAGAGGGAATTGCACAGTGTTAGAAAGGCAATGTGAGAATGAGGACTAGAATTTCCAGTCTTAAGGAGAGCCAAAGAGGATGGAACAGAAGATGCTATGGAACAAACGCCCATGTGTATCTTGCGTCCCTTTTTGACACATCTTGAAAAAAAAAAAAGATTTCTGGGAAAGCACAACAAAAAAATTATATCAAATACTGAGCCTAATTATCCACAAAACTCATCACCAACTATGAATTACAGTAATTTATAAGGTATCACATACTTTTGTCTCAAAATTTGAAAGGTTTAAAAATATAAACATATAGGTAGATAAATGAAGTAGTGTAAACTCTATGAAGTATGAGCCAATAAAACAGACAAACTACATTACCTGTGGCGAGAGATTACAAAGAATGGGAACCTTGATATAACAAAGACAAACTATTATTTCTTTTTATTATTACCCAGGGCCTCCCTTGATTACCCTTGTCTGTAAGCAAAATTAAGAGGC
>PVJD01007020.1:0-89826 GCA_004026545.1 Mormoops blainvillei | reverse complement strand
GAAGGGAGAGCTCCCAAAGCAGCTTGTCATTGTGAAGGTCAAATTCTTCAGCAGAAGAGCCAAGGGAGAAGATTAAGGGTGTTGGTGGGGGGCCTGTGTCCTGGTAGCTTGAAGCCACATGGAGGGGAGTTCATTAAATGCTGACTAGGGCTTTTGTAAAATAAACAAACAAACAAACAAACAATTAAAAAAGGTCAATCAAGGTAACCCACCATATTAACAGAATAAAAGAGCAAAAATATGATTCTTTCAAGAGATGCATAAAAAGCATGTAAGAAAAATTCAGCACCTATTTTTAAAAAAGTCTCAGCCACATAGTAGTAGAAGACAATTTCTTCAATCAATGTCAAAATAAACAAAGAACTATATTTAATAGGGAAACACTAAGTCCTTTCTTCTGAAGTTCAAGAATAAGGTAAGGGTGTCTACCCTTATGATACCTATTCAACACTGTATCAGAGGTCCAAACTAGTACAATAAGATAAAGAAATAAAAGGCATAAAGTCTGAAAAGTGGAAAAGAAACTAAACTACTCCTATTCTCAAATGATATGACTGTTTACTTAGAAAAACAAAGTAACACCTAAAACAACAAGAAACTTATAAAATAATAAATTTAGGACATAAAGTCAGATACAAAAATCAGTTCTCTACCTACATATTAGCAGCGTAAAATAATTTTAAATATCATTTACCCTAGCATAAAACATAAAGTACTTAGAAATAAATTTAACAAAATGTGGCGAGACCTATACACTAAAAAACAAAATAATCTTAAGGAAAAATAAAATGGACCTTAAAAAACAAAGACAAATATCATGGACTAACAAGTAGATTCAACATCATTAAGATGGCAGACCTCCCAAAACTGATCAATAAATTTAATGCAAATTCAATTTCAATACCAACAGGCTTTTATAAAACTGACACGCTAATTCTAAAATTTATACTATGATGCAAAAGTCCTAGAATAGCTAAAACAATCTAAAAAAGTACAAAGGAGAATTTATACTCACACTTCATTACATACTCTCAACTTCATAGTATAAAGCTATAGGAACCAAAAGAATGTGGTACTGGTATTAGGATAGACAAAGGGATCAATGAAACAGAACAGAAAGAGCAGAAATAGATCAACACTGACATAGTCAACTGACTTTTTTTTTTTTGACAGAAACGCTGAAGTAATTTAATAGAGGGAAAATAGCATTTTCCAGAAATGCTGCTGAAACGATGAATATTCACATTATTAAAAAAAAATGAACCTCAATCCCTATCTCACATCATAAATGGATTAATTTGCAGTAGATCACCAACCTAAACATAAGAGCTAAAACTATAAAGCTTTTAAAAAAAAATAGGTGAACGCAGTCCTGGCTAGTGTGGCTGAGTGGATTGAGTGCCGGTCTACTAACAAAAAGGCTGCAGGTTCGATTCCCAGTCAGGGCACATGCCTGGGTTGCAGGCCAGGTCCCCAGCTGGGGGTGTGCAAGAGGTAACCGATTGATGTATCTCTTGCACATCAATGTTTCTCTCCCTCTCCTTCCCCCTTCCTTCCTGTCTCTCTAAAAATAGAAAAATAAAACCTTTAAAAAAGAAAAAAAATAGGTGAATCCTGACCGGAGTTAGTTGGGCGTCTTCCTGGGAAAGCTAACAGTCAACCAGGGTCAATTCCTGAGCAGGTACATGCCTGCATTGTGGGTTCAATTCCCAGCAGGGGCATGTGCAAGAGGCAACCTGTCGATGTTTCTCTCTCACACTGGTTTCTCTCACTCTGTTTCACCCCCTACTGTTCCTTCTAAAAATACATAAATAAAATCTTTTTTAAAAATAAAAATAAATAAATGAATAACTCTATGACCTGAATATACATAAGGATTTCTTTTGGGGGGGGGGATAATAAGCATAAGAGAAAAATATTTCATAAAATTATGCCATCAAAATTGAAAACTTCTGCCTGTCAAGACATTTTCAAGAAAATTAACAGGAAAGCCACAAAGACTGTGAGAAAATATGGACAAAACATATCTGAGGAAGGGCATTTATGAATATAAAATACTCATACTACTCAATAATAAAAATACCCCGATATTTAAAAATGAGCAAAATATTTGATCATATACCTCATAAAGGAAGATATAAGAATGATGAATCATTATGTTGATATATAATATAAAATCAAATAACAATGCAATTTAAGACTATGAGAGTCTATCACCCACCCACTAGGAGGGCCAAAATCATGACAAGAAACACTAGTGAGAACCGGGAGCTGGCAGGAGTGTAAAACGGCACAGCCCACTGGGGAGGGTCCGCCAGTTTCTTTTCATTTTAGACACGACCTACCGTTTAACACAACAGTCCCATTCCTAGGTATTTATCCAAGGAAAATGAAAACATGTTTCCATAACAACACTTATAAGAATATTCATATCAGCTTTACTCCTAACAGCCAAAAAAAACAAAAACGACCCAAGTATTCATCAACAGAACGGATAAATCGTTATATATTAATAAAATAGTATACTACTCAGCAATAAAAAGGAAGTATTAATACAGTCAATGAATCTCACACACATTGTTCTGAGGGAAAAAAGCTGGACACAAAAGAGTATATAGTATAATTCCATTTACATGAAATTTTCTAACAGTGCCCACTTGGTGGAAATTATGTGGAACTGATGGGGAAGGAAACTTCCTAGGATGATGTAAATGTTCTGTATCTTGATAAAGGTGAGTCCCTTTCTCAAAGCTCACTGAATTGTACATATACAATTAGTGTATTTCAACATATATAAAATTTACCTCAAAAGATGTAAACAAATAAAAAAAAAAAATTGTGCTCCTAGTGCAGACAGCTTCACTAGTGAAATCTTCCAGGCGTTTAAAGAAATAAAAACAATCTTACACAAATTCTTACAGAAAATTAAGAAAGCAGGAACACTTCCCAAATTGAAGTATAACTAAGCATATCAGTCACAAATATAAAGAAACTGTAAGGTAGGTCAATTAAAGGCCAATCTTGCTCATGTACATACACAAATCGTAACAAAATAACATATCAAACCCAACTATATATTTAAAGCATGTATCACGAACAGTTAGACTTGTGGAACAGTGCAATACTGGTATATTTAAAAATTAGTATAATCCTCACATTAAGCAAATACAGACATTAAATTATATCATCAAAATAGATCTAGGAAAAGCCTTTGATAAAGTCACCCCCTATGCATGATAAAAGCTCTCAACAGGAGTGGGAGGAAAACCCACATAACCTAAGAGAGCAGCACTAACTACATTCCACTTAACAGCAAACATACCATAAGGTCATAGAAAGCTAAAACTGAAAGGAGGGAATAAGGCGTTCTATGTAAATACTAATACAAAAAAGAGCTAGAATCATTCTACTAACAGCCGATTAAGAAAAATTTCACTAAAAAAATTATTTAGAAATAACAAGAATCACTCCGTTATGATAAAAGGGTTAATCACCAGGAATATATAATAACTCTGTATTTGTCATCAGTGAAAATTGAAAAATAAAAGTAAAAAATAAATAAATCCTTTCTCAGGAAATGACAGATCAAGCAGAGAAAACAAAAGGTAAGAATGTGGGCAATTTAAACAAGATTAATGAACCTGACCTATTTGATATTTATAGAACACTGCACAGCAAATTTCAAAGGACTGAAGACACACAGTTTATATTCTCTGACTGCTCTGGAATTATAACTCAGGGACAGACATAAGTAGAAAACCCTCCAAATATTTGGAAATTGGGCAATAAGCTTCTAAAGATCAAAAAACATTATAATTCAAATTTAAAATCACATTGTATTTTGAGCAAAGCAAAAAATAAGACATTTCCATTATTTCTGCTATTCTAATTAAAATAACAGAACAGTGCATACCTAGGAATACTGAAAGGTGCAGAAGTCCTCTCTACTAAATGAAAGCTATAAAACATCAGTGAGATAAATTTATAAAGCCCTAAATAAATGGAAGAATATACCATGTCCATAAATTGGCTGACTCAATATTGTTAAGACATCGATTGTCTATAAAATGATTCTAGTTTCACTGCAATTCTAATAAAAATTCCAAAAGATGTGTAGGTGTGTGAGTGTGGGTTTTTAAGAGTAAGTAGAGCCCTGGCTGGCGTGGCTCAGTGGATAGAGCACCGGTCTGCAAACCAAAGGGTCGCAGGTTCGATTCCCAGTCAGGGCACATGCTTGAGTTGCAGTAAAGGTTCTCAATAGGGGATGCTCCAGAGGCAACCACACACTGATGTTTCTCTCCCTCTCTTTCTCCCTCCCTTCCCCTCTCTAAAAATAAATAAATAATATGTTTTTTAAAAAGTAGAAACTGAAACACTGATTCTAAAATTATATGAAAATATAAAGGGCCAAGAACTGAGGAGGAGAGGGAAGGAGCTGGAGTACATATACCACCAGATATCAAGACTTACAGTAGAATAATGTAGCACAGTGTCATATTGGCACAAGGAGAGACAAAGAGACCAGCGAAACAGAAGAAGGTCCAGACACAAATTCAAACTCACAATGACATAGGAAGAACAGAAATATCTTGGGGGAAAAAATTCCATGCAGAAATATTACATTCAAAATTTTAATATATTTTCTGATCAATCATATCAATTATGTCAGAAAGTAAATAATATTTCAGGTAAATTTTTTCAGACTGTATAAAACAGCTTCCAAAGCAATCAGCAGACCTTTCATTAATTCTTTGTCTCTTACCTCTCCAAAAGCTCCTCGGCCAATCACCTTTAATATTTCAAAGTCTTCTCTATGTAACCGCATCTGTTTCACTTTAGAAGTAAATGGTTTAGCTGAAACAAAAAGCAACACCAATTACTTTCTTAATGAAGTGTGATCCAAATCAACATAAATAATGGTATTTCTTAAACAATAATAACTCGTTATGATTAAGAATAAAACCAATGTATTTGATAATTTCATCAAACTATATTGAGAACAGATTTAATTTCCATAAGAAGATAATATATTTCCTTCATTTCTTATATATGAATTACTTTTTGGTGAAGAAAATATCTTTAAACACCAAATAACACATGAAATAATGCAAAATAACAAATGAGACGAGTTTATTCTCATGTTAAACATTCCGTGTTATTATAACTCTCAATGCTAGATATATATTTTAATAGAAGAGTCCAAGTAGTAAAGGAAAATTTCATGGCACCAGAGCATGTGTCAGCAATTCCTACCAAATAAATTAGTAATTTTTTCACACTCATTCATTTATTTATCCTTTTAACATGCTTTATAGCAAGAGTCCACATTCTACAAACACGGTGGCAATCACTGGAAATGCAAGACAGGCATTTCACAGGGAAGAAAACACAAATGGCCTATGAACATATTAAAAGATATCCAACCTTTCTAGTAATCGCAGAAATGCACCTAAAACCACAATGACATACAATTTCATGCCCATGTAATTGGCAAAAATTTTAAGGTCAATAATACCAACTGTTGGCAAAAATATTCTGTCAACTGCTATTGAGAATGTAAATATAACCACTTTATTACAGTTCACCATTTCCCCATTTCACTTGAATATGTGCATATCTTACAACACAGAGATTCCATCTTAGATACGTAACAGCATCTAAGAAATTCTTACATATGGGAACTGGAAGACAGGTATTCAACAGTACCCATAAGGAAAACCTAGAAATACATCTCCATTTAATGAAGATGAATAAATAAATTGTGGTTCAGTCATACCATCAACATGGATAAATCTCAAAAAAAAAAAAAACACTTGGTAAAGAAGTCTCAGAAAATATACAGTGTGATTTCATTTACATAAGGCTTAATACTCTGGTTTCTCTTCAGATCGTAAAAATCTTTAGCCTTTTTACATAAGGTTTAAAAATAAGCAACAATAAACAACATATTCTATAGGAATACTTACAAAGATGATAAAACTATAAAGAAAAGCAAACAAATTTCATAGTGGTGACTTATCCTTGAGAGAAAAGAGACAGAGAGACACACAGGGGTTTCGAAGATCCTGTTAATCTCTTAAACTGGATCAAACAGTGCAGGGATGTTCATTTTATCATCCTTTGAAACTACAGTTTTTTTTTATTTTAAAAAATATTTTACTTATTTATTTTTAGAGAGAGGGGAATGGAGGGAGAAAGAGAGGGAGAGAAACATCAATGTGTGGTTGCCTCTCAGGCACCCCCCACTGGAGACCTGGCCTGCAACCCAGGCGTGTGCCCTAACTGAGAATCGGACCAGCGACCCTTTGGTTCGCAGACCGGCACTCAATCTACTGAGCTACACCAGCCAGGGCTATACAGGAAGGTTTTATGTACTCTTTTGTATGTATAAATTCACAAGAAAAATGATTTTAATGAAAATCTTAAAACTTGTTTAATGTGAATGAATCTATATTCATTTTAACAAAAATGGCTAGCTCAAAATTTTAGTTATTTGGCCAGAATCTTTTTCACAACTTACTCTTCTTTCAAATCTGAGAAACTATGGATGTTCTTAAGTAAACCTGACAACATAACTTGAATTTCAGTGATTAAGTTAGATGAAAACAATTCATCAGGAAAAAAATGAACTGAGAACTTGAAAAAATAAGAGGAGCCCCCCCCCCCCCCCGAAAAAAGTTCTTTGAAGACATGCTCCTGAGAAGAATAAATGACTGGTTATTTATTCTTATGATTCTTAATGATTATAGGTCCTTCTACCTACTACACAATACAAGCAACTTGATCCCTCAAGAAAAATTGTAATCTTACTGATATTTAGTTCAAGACCATTTTCCATAACCATATTTTTAAGACATACTGCTCAAGAATTTCTCACTATTCTACTTGTCTAGTTGCTATAACAAGACATACCTGTGGGTGGCCTCTCACTCTTTTGATAGCAACTAATCTAATCTGACATCACAATCGGCTCCGAGCTCTCCACCTCTAAGAGAGAATCTGCAACCAGCCAAAGGGTGTAACTGAAGCAGATCTCATTAAGTGCCTCTATCAACTTAACTCAATCTTAGCTTCCCTTATCTTCAAGACAACCACAAAATGTGTCTGATTCCTTGGATTAGTCGCTCATTATCTGCCCAGAGATTACTGAGATATTGAAATTAGCGGAAATGAGCAGGCAAAGAACTTAAAACAACTATTACAGATACGCTCAAGGTTCCCAGTGAATGAACAAATAGGAAATCTCAGCACAAAAAGAGAATCAATCAACTACCTATATTTTAAAGAATCAAATGGAAATTCTAGAATTGGATGTGCTTCAGAGCAAAATGCAAATGAAAAAAGGAAGGAAAATGAGGAAAGAGCCTATGAACTTGAAAATATATCCATAGAAATAAACAATTAAAAAAAAAAAGACCTTAAGAATGGACAGTCTCAGGTACCTGTGAGAAAGCATCAAAGCGTAATTAGAATCTCAAAAGAGGAGGACAGAGAGAATGGGGCAATGGGGTGGAACATATTTCAAGAAATAGGAACTGAAAAATATCCAAATTTGGTAAAAGACAAACTTACAGATTCAAGAAAGCCATGGAATCTCAAGATGGAAAAAACTAAAGAAAATGTCACCTGTATATTTCCTAAACTAAACTTAAAAAAAAAATTTACTTTATCTTTTATATCCTTCCATGATAATGTACTACTGTCACATTCTATTGTTAAATAATAAGTATTAATTTTTGGAACCTGATTGCCAACACAAGTAGTCAACTGGTCCTGCTTCTTCAGAAATTTAAAATATTACCAACCACTCTACTGAACTGCTGTAAGCAAATGCTAACTTCAAAAGGCAACTTTGGGAAAATGAAGAGTTAGTATCAAATAAGTCTGTTAAAATAAATATTAAAAAACCTATTTTATACCCCTAATGTATAAAATAGTTCCTTTCTGTGAAAGTTAATTCATCTACCTCATGTTTTTATAATTACTAAGTCATCCTGTTTCTTTTACTAGGGTAAAACTCATCACACATGGGTTTTAGGGGAAAGAACAATAAAGGAAGGGGGAAACTATAATATAGCTGAAATGTTTAAAGGAAAAGTAGAGGTACAATGCTGTACAATTTTTTTTAAAGGCAATAAATACTTCATCCCCAAGCCATAGTACTATATAAATATTACTTTGTGCTGAAAAATGTAACTTCTATTTTTCCTACTTAGGGAAGTTATGTCGAATTCTGTAATCCCAGGCTGAATTTGTGAGTTCTGTCCTATCTGGTCTAAGTAATCTAAATATCATCTCTAGATCCAGCATTCCATGTATCTCTTTCTCTCTCTTTCACTTGCTCCTGTTTTCCCAGCTGAGATAAAAATCAGGTGAGTTTGTGACAAATATTTTTATCAATTAATGTGAAATTTTAGGATATTTTTGTGGGCAAGATCCAGAGAAAGTCAATAATGAGGAATCACGTATTTCCAGTAAATTATAAAATAATGACGCAAGAAACTTAAATGTGGGCCAACAGTTTAAAAGGACAAATAAATTTACTTGAAAAATATTTCAGTTTCCCAAACTCAAGGCAACCTTACTATGATATCTAATATATCCAGAATAATTTTTGTTAGTAATGTAGCGAATGAGTAAAACAATTCCACATTAAATTCTCTATTTTTACAAACATAGTCTTAGATGTTCTATTTCTGTAGAAAACAGAAAAACTTTTTAAAGTCTTCAACACTGAAACCATGCTAATAATAAATTAGAGTGAAGAGGTGAGGGGATTAAGAAGTACAAATAGGTAGTTACAGAACAGCCATGGGGATGTAAAGTACAGTATAGGAAATGGAGTAGCCAAGGAATCTGTGCATGACCCAGGGACATGAACAATGGTGTGAGGACTGCCTGACGGAGTGGGAGGTACTGGGTGGAGGGGGCAAAGCGGTAAAAAATGGGGCAGCTATAATAGTATGATCAATAAAATATAATTTAAAGAAGAAAAAATAAATTATAATTATTCTGAAATACCATTCCTCACCTATAATAACTACAAAATTCAACCGCTCTATATTACGCTTCCCTGCTGAGGCTGGGGACACTTTCCTATAGTGCTGGTTATAATGCAAAATGCCAACAGTTCTATAGACAGGCACTTGGCAATATCTAACAAAACTACAAATAACAAAACAAAAACAGGCGTTTTTACTTTGATTCACTGATTTCACTCTTAGGAATTTACCTTGAAGATACACTTCCAACAATATATAATACATTACATTATTTATAACAGCAAATTATTAAAAACAACCTAAATGCCAAAACACAGAGACACGTATTTGAATAAATTATGACACAAACGCGTAATAGGATACTATGTACTATTGCTTTTAAAAAGAGAGAAAAGAGTAAGAGATCTCTCTACAAACTGAATGATAATGGAATGATTCCCTAGACATGCTAGGAAAAAAAGTGCAAAATAATATATAAAGCATACTACACTGTTTAAAAATATGTATGAACATATTTTTACATATGACCTTACTTTCAGGGAGATAGCAGGTAATGGTGACGTTTAACTGAGTATACTTTTTTTGGTATTATTTTGACCTTCAAATGAATAACACAACCACAAATAGAGTTTTATAGAAACTAATCTAAGTAACCTCTGAAGGAAGTACTTTGAATATATGCCCTCCGCCTAACAATGAAAAGGATACAAAGAAACTTGAATTCTACTTAGAGTCACTGTTTGAGATACTAAGTGGCAATTCTGAAACTATTTTGCATTTTGAGTATATTGTAGTTAATTAAACAAATGAATACTATATAGCTGTTGTTGGAAGCCTGGGTTCCCAGTGAGAAAAGATACAAATACAGCGGAAAGAGTCCTCTGGTGTTGTTAGAATAAGTATATAGCATCAATATAAACTCGTGGTCACTCACATACACCCCTCCCCCCATAATATACTGAAGGTACTGAAACATAACACACAAGTATCTCAGCAGCAATGAGAACAAACAGTAGCCAAACACTGCTTTCTGTTCACCAGTTTTCACAAAAGGGGGACTGGGTTACTGGGAGTAATGGCCAATGTGATCGACATGCAATACTGAACAAAATGACATTATCTGCCTCCTGGCATGATGCACTGAGAACAGAGTATCACTTTATGACAACATGCCTGCCGAAAATGGAAAACATGAATCAAATTGCAAATAACCAAACAAGCTCAAACTCAAGAACAATTTACAAAACAATTGACCTGTAGAGTGAAAATTTCAAGACAAAACAAGGACATTAAAAGACAAAGAAAATTGGAAAAACTACTCCAGATTAAGAGACAACAACTAAATACATAAATGATAACAGGCTGGACTTTGTATCCAAAAATTAAAAAAAAATAAACAGTACTGTAAAGAACATTATTGGGACAAGTGGGGAAATTTCAATATTAAATATACCTTATGTATTATTGCATCAGGGTTAAATTTGCCAAATTGATTAATAGCTCTACAAAGATATCTTAGAGAATGCCTTTATTCTGAGAAAACAGATGCTGACGTATGCACAGTAGTCTCCCTTATCTACAGAGACTTGTTCAAAGACCCCCAGCAGATGTCTGGAACCGTCCGTACTACCAAACCCTACACACACACACGCACACCACACACGCACACACACATACTGTTTTTTCCTATGATAGCTTAATTTAAAAATTAGGCACAGTAAAAGAGTAATAATAACCAATAACAAAGTAGAAAACTATAAAATGCTGTAATAAAAGTTATATAAATGTGGTCTCTCAAAATATATTACTGCACTGTACTTAACCTTCTTGTGATAATGCGAGATGATACAATGCCTCATTAAGTTGAGAACTTTCACCTTTTCCCTTCCTTAAAGGAGGCACACTGCGGCTGCCCTTCAGCCCATGTGAATCGCCAGCATCATCACTCTGGCTCTGCGCAGCAGTCAGTAAACAAAATAAGGGTGACTTGAGCACAAGCACTGTAACCTCTACAGTCGATCTGATAAGCAAGACAGCTGCTCAGCGCCTCGGAGGTGAGTGGTATGTATTGTGCACAGAGCAGAAATATGCTGGACAAATGATTCACAGCCCAGGAGGGAGGGAGCAAGATTTCATCGCACCATCAGAACAGCGCACAATTCAAAACTTATGAATTGTTTATTCCCGGAACTTTCCACTTAATATTTTCAGGCTGCAGCTGACCACAGGTAATTGAATTTACAGAAAGCAAAACCACAGAAAGCGATACTGTAGATAAGGGGGGGCTACTGTACTTAAAGGAAACGTGAAAAAACATTCCTTGAGCCCTGACAGGTGTGGCTAAATTGGCTGGGCATCATCCTGTAAAGGGAAGGGTCCAGTCTGATCCTGGTCAGGGCACATGACTGGGTTGCTGGTTCCGTCTTCGGTGGGACATGTACAAGGGGCAATCAATTGATGTTTCTCTCTCACATCGAGTTTCTCTCCCTCTCTTTCTCCCTCCCCTCCCCTCTCTCTAAAAGTAAATAAATAAAATGTTCCCTGACTTCCTCTAGGCTGTTTATCAATTATACTGAGATATAAACTGAGTAAGAGAAGATCACTTACATTCTCAGAAGTAATCTGTTTGATCACAGCTGAGTTGAAGTCTATATTAAGGATGCTCCAGTAGACACCACCTAATGTTTAAAATCTTAAAGCCAAGACATTAATACAAGAACTGACCTCACATACTGAAATGAGACAGAGGAAGAGAGAACGAAAAGAAAAAACAGCTGTTCAAAGCACATCAGAAAGGACTGAAACACAAGTTTGACAACATACTAAAATAGAATGAAGGGGGAAAAACCATGATCACCGCACCTGATGCTGAAAATTATCTAACAAAATTAACCCCCTCCTTTTTTAACACACTTTAATGATTAAACAAAAATTCAATAAACTAGTAATAGAATGGAACTTCCTAAACAAAATAAAGGCCGTATGTGAAAAATCCTACAGCTATCAGCACACTCAATGGGGAAAGACTGAAACTTCTACCCCGAGATTAGCAACAAGACAATGGTGCCCACTGTCACCATTTCTATTCAAAATAGGACTGGAAGTTCTAGCCAGAGCAATTAGGTAAGAAAGAAAAATAAAAGTCATCCAAACTGAAAAGAAAGAAGGAAAATTATTTGTTTACAGATGACATGATCTTACATGCAGAAAACTCTAAAGGATATGCAAAAAAAAAAAATGTTGGAGCTAATAAATGAATTCAGCAAAGTCGCAGGATATAAAATCAACAAACGAAAATCAGTTGTATTTTTTATTTTCCTACATGATTCCATCCATTTACGTGAAAGAAGCGAACCTACAGAGACAAAAGTCATTGCCTAGAGCTGAGGGGAAGGCGTGATGTGCAGTGGCTGCTAATGGGTACGGGCTTTCTTCAAGGGATAATAATATTGCTCTAAAATTAAGTGGTGATGGTGGACAACTCATGAATATACTACAAACATTAAACTGTACATCAAATGGGTGAATTATATGGTATAAAAATTATCTCAATAAATCTGCTTTTCAAAAAACATTGTTATAATTCTATACACTAGCAATGAACTATCTGAAAGGAATTTTTTTTAAATCCATTTGAAATAGCATTAAAAGAATGAAATAGAAATAAATTTAACTAAAGAGATGAAATATTCATACACTGAAAACTACAAATAGTGCTAAAAAAGTAAAGAAGATCTAAATAAATGGAAAGACATCCCAAAGAGGACAGTAAAGCACTCTCCGGACTCAGTGAAATTCCCATCTAATATATAAATTCAATGCAATCACCATAAAAATCCCAATGCTATCTTTTACATAAATAGAAAACCCCATCCTAAAATTCATATGGAATTCCACTGGACCCTGAATAGCCGAAACAATTTGGCGGGGGGGGGGGGGGGGGGGGGGGGGGGGGGAGAACGTTGAAGGTCTCGCACTTTCTCATTTTAAAAGCTGCTAGAAAGCTACAGGAACTCCAAACAGCGTGGCACTGGTGTAAGCATATGCACCCAGACTAAGAACAAAGCAGACACCCAGGGATAAGCCTTCACACATACGGGCAAACATTTCACCAAAGATATAAAAATGGCTAAAAAGCACATGAAAAGATGCTAAACATCACCAATAATTAGGGAAATGAAAACCAAAACCACAATAAGCTATCACTCTTTAGAACCTCATGATCTCTATAATAAAAAATAAATTAGTAATGATTTTTTTTTTTTTAACAGAAAATAAGTGTTGCCAAGGATGTAGAGAAACTGGAACCATCATATGCTGCTGGCGGGATTGTAAAACGGTATGATTGGGAAACGGTTTGGCAGTTCCTCCAAAAGCAAAACATACATTCGCCTTATGACCCAGCAATTTCATTCCTAGATATATACCCAGAGGAACTGAAAAAAAAAAGGGATTCAAACAGACCCTTGTACACCAGCGTTCATGACAGCATTATACAATAGCCAAAGGGTGGAAATAACCCAAATGTCCATCATCAATAAATGAAAAAACAAAACGTGGTATATACATGTAAAAACATAACATTCAGCCTTAAAAAGAAAGTTTGAGGCATGCTCCTACATGAAAGAATTCTGAAGACATTATGCTAAATGAAATAAGCCAGACATAAATAAACAGTGTATAATTCAGTTTATATGAAACACAGGGGTAAACAAAAGTAGGTCTACAGTTGTTCATAGGGAAAGACATGCAGCCCTGGCTGGTGTGGCTCAGTGGACTGAGCACTGGCCTGTGAATCAAAAGGTCACTGGTTCAATTCCTGGTAAGGGCGCATGCCTGGGCTGCTGGCCAGATCCCCGGTAGAGGGTGCACAGGAGGCAACTACACATTGATGTATCTCTCCCTCTTTTTCCCTCCCTTCCCCTCTCTCTAAAAATAAAGAAATAAAATCTTAAAAAAAAAAAAAAAGACATGCAGGTTATTATTATTACAATAGCTTTATTAACTCTGTGTTTTGCATATACACAACTGTAAAGCTATTTTTGCCCACTCCTACGTAATAGCCAAAATCGCAGAAATAGAAAGTAGATCGCGGGTTACCCGGGGCTGGAAAAAAGGGGGTGGAGGGTGATGAGGAGTTACTGCTTAATGGTGCAGAATATCTCTGTGGGGGTGATCGAAAACAGTTTCGGAAATGGTGATGGTTGCATAACATTGTGGGTTAATTAATGCCACTCAATCGAATACTTAAAAATAGTTAAAATGGCAAATTTTATATTATGTATTTTACCACAATTTTTAAAAATTTACAAGATGAAAAATCAAGACCCCTGAATTGTACACTTCGGATGACTAAATTGGTATGTGAATTATATCTCAATAAAGCTTTTTATTTTAAAGGAAGAAACCTTAAAAAAAACACAACTTTGACAAAGTGAGTTGGTACTTACAGGCCTTACAAGAACTGAAAATAGAAGCCTAACTATAATTTGATTTCTACCATATTACAGGATCCAAAACAAAGCTGTTATTAACCTATAATTAAGTTCTCTCTAAGGTCCAATCAGAAGTCCAGCAAGAAACAATAATAAATATTTATAGAGATATATAGCTATCTTGCCATATTATGATACTCAAATAGTATAAAGAAAATGAACCAAAACAAAGCTAGTTTAAAAGATGTCCTAATACATTATTAGAGCTGAGAGTACAGAAATTCAATGAAATTATGAAACAGAACCAGTCATTTCACAATTTCGATTACTACCTAAATATTTTACATGTCTATATTGTACTTGATAAAACTGATTCAACTTATTGCTCTAAGTTCATTAGCAGTATTTAACAAAAATGCTTTATATAAAAAAGCATTACATAAAAAAGTCATGAAATCTATCCACCAAAAGGCCATTGCAGGCACTCGGTGTGATTAAAATAATTTTGGATATATGAGACAAATTGCGCAACAAATTATATTCATTATAAGAACTGAAAAAGGTTTAATGATCACTTCTGCCCTTGACAAAAATCAAAACCATCCATGGGACCAACTTGGGTCTGTCGTACTGCTAGACAACTACTACATTCAGTGCCACTTCCCAAGGCGCCACGCCGTCTAACGACGACGATGCCTCGCCTTCCTTTGCGGTAGCACAGTTTGGTGCTTTCCCCGTGGCCCCTGCTTCCTGGGGTATCTGTCACACCACTTCCCTCCGTCTCTCTGAAAACCTCTTCTCTAGCAAGAGGAAGGTGAGCCTGTGTGGAAAACTGACCAAAGCTGTGGGAAAAAAATGATTTAAAACTGAATTTGGAAAGAGTCTCCACAGTAAGTCACGATATCACGATGCCTCAGCTGGCTCACCAACAAAGAAATCATCGTTTTATGTAAATTCTGCCAACCTGTCCCAAATTCTCTCACTCTCACAATCACTACAGTAAGTAGTATTATCCCCGTTTTACAAAAAAGTTTCACTAGGGTAAAATAACTTGAAGACTGCATTGCTAATGAGTGGCACAAATAGAATTTAAACTCTGATCTGTCAGGCTGCAAAGCCTTTCCAACATAATGTGCTGCCTCTTTCTTCCCAAAAGTTTTTTTTTGGGGGGGGGGGGTGGGGGGGATCAGATGCTGAAATTAAGAGAATCAAATAAAAAATAAGCGTAGGATTTAAGAGAAGATCTCTTTGCAACTTGAAAGGAGAAAGCAAGCCTCTATCTGAGCTCCTAGCACACTGCCTGGTTCCCTGTGCACCATCGAACACATCGGGTAAGTGAAAGAATGGTTCGAAGAGACAGAAGAGTTCAAAGTTCTGAAATGAAGTGCCAGAAATACCTTGCAACGTATACATTTCTCCCTGCTGAATGTAACCCAAGATCTAAACATGGAGTCTCCTTCACTTCATCCCTCCAGCCTCCCTACTCCCACAACTCCTGTCCAGGCTGGTAGGACCATAGACTGCTGGTTGCAAGCCACTGGTGATACCTACCATAGCTAAAGAAAGGAACCCAGTGAGAGGTTCCAACAGAAAAAGAGCGTGGATGGAGGAGACGAATGTGAGATTCTGAGAGCGTAAAGGCACAGAGAGGCCTAGAAGAAAACAGGGAGTACTGGGGGGCAAGAGATTTTAACCTTCCCTTCACCTCTGCTTCTGCTTCCTCCCTTTCTCTCAAATTTCCCTAGGGGGTGTGCATTCTTCCGGTTTGCCTCCACCTTCTACTCTGTATTGCAGGTCCTCCTCCTGTGGATGCTGATGCTAATCTGCAGCGGAGTAACCTGAGAATCGGGGACCAGTGCTGAGGCCCGGAGAGGGAAGAGTTCGCACAGAAGCAGGGCGGGCAGTGGATAGGAAGGAGCAGTGACAAAAGAGAAATTACTGAAACCACATTAAAACATTTATTAGTTACATCAGGTCCTGTGTATTTTCAAATAAAATATACTGTGTACTTTTAAATTGATATATAGTAAAAGATTATGAAATATACCATACCATGACTACACAGTTGTGCAAAAAATAAAATTACAAGTGGTATGTTTCTGAGATTTTGGTGACAACAGATACTTGAAAAAGTGTGTAAGATTATGTCCTATCCACTTTTAAATACCAAAAATTCTATCTTTGACACAGAAGGCATTTTTTTATTTTTAATAACTGAGTTATTTTGGAATTCGAAGTGGTCCATATGTACATGATTTTGACAACTTAGTAATAAGCAAAGCCGACAGAGCCACACACACAGAGCCCTGCGACAAACACACAGAAATGCTGAATAAAATAAACAAGAAATTTTAAAGACGTAAATTATTAAGTGTAAATTTGAACCAAATTACAGTATATGTCGTCACAGAAAACATCACCTGGTAAAAATAACTAGCCTTTTAAGTCAACATGTGTGCAACTGCCTATACAGACGCTGCCAGCTAAGAGGTGACAGATGTCTGTTAATCAGTATCTCTAACAAGCTGGTAGGCAGTTCCAAGCAAAAGAGATGGTACAAAGAATCCTGAACCATTCATGCAAATAGCATTTACTGAGCATCTACTATGGACACTATGGCTAGCTAGTACTGACTACTTACTCAAGTATTTTAAAACTGGAAAATTGTAGTTAAAATATATCATCTCTTTGAAGTTATATTTTTTGAAGATTGCAAGTTTTTAGAAATCCCAATATATTTGAGATAAACAGCAGTTTCTAAAGTTAGTTGCAAGACAAAATGCAGAAAACGCATGAAAATTTTTTAAAACACAGGTAATAGATATGTGTAGGTCTATTCCTATCAGGTATCAAAACATCAAATAAAGTTATTATAAATAAAAGAGTATGGTATTGGAAAAGAGCTAGATTAATAAAGGTTGGTAAATTTTTCTGTAGAAGCCACAGAAAAGTAAATATTTTTGTAGAAAAGTAAATATTTTAGGCTTTGTCAACTCTGCCCTTGTATCATGAAAGCAAACAATACATAAACAAATGGGCAGGGCTATGTTCCAATAAATCTTTATTTACAATAACATGCACTGAGCCAGATTTGTACAATGTGTCAGAGTATGTTAAACCCTAAACCAACAAAGAAAAAAAAAAAAAAGAAGAGGAAGAAACAAAAATAAGCTCAGAAATAGGTCCAATATATGGAAATTTACTGTAAAATCAAAGTGGAATTTCAAAGCAGTGGTAAAAAGATGAACTATTTAGGAAAAAGATTGATCCACAATTCACACAGCTCAAAAACAAGTAAGATAATTAAAGAAATAAATGTTTTTTTAAAAACTGTGGTACTACCGCTAGAAGAAAATAATGGAGCATATTTCTATAATCTTGAAGTAGAAAAGACTTTCTTAGCAAAATATAGCTATATGGTCAGAAGCCAAAAAAAAAAAAACTGCTACATTTACCTATATAAAAACTTAAGTCTTCTGCAAGGGTAAAGATAAAATGAACGAAGTTAACTTAACACCACCACAAAACTGTATTTGCAATAAATACTTATTAAATAATTAATATACAGAACATATAGTCCATATATTGGTAAGAAAAAAACTAATATTTAAAAAATGGGCAGGGTATATGAATGGGTAATTTAAAGGGAAAAAAAAAACATGAAAAATGTCCGGCTCCTGGAAGTAAATCAGAGATTTATATGTTAAAGTAACAAGTATCAATTAATGAGGAAAAAACATTGATAATCTGTTCCTGGGAAACATGCACACACATATACTATTACGGGGAGTTTAAACTGGTATCTACTTTCAGGTATGGAAATACTGAAGTAGCTTCAAATATTTTAAATGTGCATTCCATTTGCCCCAAAATTCTACCCCTGAGTTTCTACTCTTGAGTAGTGCACAAAGATGCAAGTACACACTCTGGACCACTATATGTTAAAACAAAAATCTAGAAACTACCAAAAAAAGTAGGGAAATAGTATATAAATTATAGGATACCCATACCAAGGAACACCATGCTGTCAATAAGAAAGAATAAAATAGACCTATGTGAATTAACAGGAAAACATCTCCAAGGCATATTGTTAAGTGACAAGAAGCAGGTGCAAAATGATATATAGAAAATTATTGCATTTACATAAAAAAGAAAGGGAAGAAAAGTGGTACACATTTGTATATGGACACATATGCTTAAGTGAATACACAGGAAAAGGGCCTAAAAGGATACAAGCCAATTTCTGTGAAAGGGAATGAAATCAGGGATTCAGAAAGGAAGGACTTCCACTTTTACTACTGCAAGCAGAGAACCATTCATTGAAAATATGGAATCTAAGGGCAGAAAGACCTGGGCTCAAGGCTAGGGTTTGTCACTTATTAGTTATATGATCTTAAAGTTACTATATATATACCACATTCTTTTTTTATCCATTCACCAGTTAATGAACACTTGGTTTATTTCCAATTTTAGCTATTGTTAATGGCGCTGTTATGAACACTGGTGTACAAGTATCTCTTTGAGTCTCTCAAAGGGTTGTTTTAATAATTAAATGAAAAAATACTTAACATGGTGTCTAGTATATGCAAAGGCTCAAAAAATGTTAATTGTACTTCTATATTGTTTGAATGGTTTAAATGAACGTGTCCCTATACGAACCTGTAAATTTGAAAGTACCTGCTCCTAATTCCAAACAAGATCTGATGGTAAAATCATCACATACCCAAAGAAAGAAAGTGTCCGGAAGGAAGACACTGAGAACACTGCGAGTGGGAAGCCTAGGGAGGAGCAGTCTCTCACACACAACAGGACAGCGTGCTGAGAAATGAACAAAACATCAATCCCCTTGACATGTCATTACTATCACGGACTATCAGAACTTAAACCAATTACAGTAACTGTCCTTACTCCAACTGCCTTCTTCAATTCCAAGCTTCTGATAAAATTTTTCCTGCAGGAAAAAAAAAGTACCGGTGGGGCTGATACAAATGACTCCAATGCTTGATAGCTATATTATTTATTGTAAATTGCTGAACTAGCATTCTAGTTCATCTATCTTGTCTCGGATGTTAATGATTATATTAGCATCCCCAATTTGATCAGTCCTATAATATTGAGACTCATAAATTCACCAAGATGTCTTCCTTAATCATTGAACTCCACATTTAATTCTTTATTGAGTACCTATTCAGTATCAGCTACTGTGCTAGAAATATGAAACAGATTTGATCTCATCACATATCTTCTTTCAAATATCTTGTTATCACCACTATTGATAATGTATTCATAGGCATTTTTACATACGTTTCATAGGAAATCTCAAAGAAAAAGAAAATACAGATACTATACAAATTTATTTCCACTCAGCAGCTGGTGAGAATACCATTATAAAATGGTGTTTATGAACTATTTTCCATATGTTTAAAATATGATAAAAGTGAAAAAAGTTCAGCCGCTTACATCTTTTTTTAAAAAAGCACTTGTCAATTACACTTTTGAAAAGAAAAACATTTAACAAAATGATTCTAAGGCCATCTGTATGAATAAATGTAGGCAAATAGCCAAGAAAACTTTTAAAAAGAAATATAAAAGATCTTCGCTGACAAGCCATTAACACGTGCTTTAAAAGTATCAGTTCAAATACAGGTAGATTATCTAAAAAAACAATCTATGTATACCATAAGGGTAACAGGATAGAGTATTTTTTATGTTCAAGGGATGAGGAAGAACTTTTCTAATCAAAATGCCAAAAAAAAAACCCCGAAAGGAAAAGACAGAAGGATTTAACAAAATTTAAGCTCTATTTTTTAAAATATTGTATTAAAGTTTAAAATAAAAATAAACTAAACAAAGGGGAAATATGCGTAAACTATAATGGCCAAAGGGCTGCTATCACTAAAATTCAAAGAGCTCTTGTAATGTAGTAAGAAAAAAAAAGAGCACTATAATAGAAATGGGATGAGTAGATAATTTTTAAATATGTCAATTTAAAACATTTAAAAAGCTTTAAATCAAGTATTTCAAGAAATTAAGAGCTCTGTCTTCACCCTAAGAAAAACCTGAGTTCCAAACCTGATTATATGTGAATTGTTGTGTAATGTAGGATAAGTTTCTTAACCTATCTAATTCTCAGTTCCTTCATGGAGACAAAACTATTAAAGGTACTGCTAAGGTAAGTACTTTAGAAGGATATGAGATGAAAACTTCAAAAAAAGGCAAGAACTTGTTATAAGATGATTGATAAACATGAGGAGTTCAATCTAAAATGAAAAAAATGATGAACAGTGGAGACTTCAGAATAATGTCTTACCCTGCAAAAATGTGTGGATGTGTGACAGGCACACGGCACATACACATCTGTCCGTGGTCCTGAACCTCCATTAACTATTGTGGCACAGTTCATAACCGTGGAACACTGAAAGCACTTTTTAAAGCTTCCTAGGAATTCTCCAGGAGGAAAGCATAATGGAGAACAAGGAAAAAAGCATAAATGACCCAAAGCTTTTGAAACTGCATAGCCATCGAGAGATGACCACTTGGGTGGGGGAACTTGCCTTGACAGGTTTCAAATATATACATATACAAAAAAGGAAGGGGGAGGAGAGGGAGAATGGGAAAGAATAAATAAAGAGGTGAAGGGGGAGTAGAAAAGGGGAGGAAGGGGAGGAAGAGATTTCCCCCACTGTGAATTTGTAACAAAAGTTTTACAGAAAGTCAATGGAATTAGATATACTTGGGTTTGCAGCAATTTGTTTTTCTTATAAAAGTAATTAGTATATGCTAATAAAAGTCAATAGTATATGGTGCAGGAGGGGTGTCAGGAATAAGAGAGAGAAACTCAATGGTCAAGTAACTACTAAAATTCTCCCCTCCCCACACCTTACAACAGCTATGACTTAGAAGGCGATATCTGATCCCAGCTTAACCTCTCAATTAAAAGAAATAGAGACGAGGAGTCAGAAAAGAGGATCCTTGGGAGAAGAATAAAAGAATTTACACTTTGATAACTTACATGCAGAATTTTCAATTGGCCTACCTCCAAAGAAAGAGAAATACCGTGTATGTCATTCACACAAGTAGAAGGGAAAACTGATTCAGAAAAATATACTAAATTAATCCTAGAAACAGTGGAAACATATGGAAAAATAAATATTTTTAAAGTTTAAAAAAAGGAAAAAAATGGTAGAAGTAAATCCAAATAAATCTCCATTTACAATAAATGTAAATGGCCTGCACACTACAGTTAAAATACAAAGATTTCACACTGAGAGAGAAAAACCCAGTTATACGCTTTTCAAATAAAAAAAAACCAAACAAAAATACAGAAAGAACAAAAAGAAAAGAAAAAGATAAACCAGACAAATAACCAAAATAAAGAGGCATTTTTATATCAAGAAGAGAAAAAGAGGGGAACACTAAGGCAACAATCCTCACTAGAGATAACTGTCATTACATAAAAAGAGTAACTCATCAGGAAAATGTAGTAGTTCTATACTGTACGCACTTAATTAATTTAGCCTCAAAGTATACAACAGGCATAAACAGACACCATTATATGGAAAAACTGGCAAATATCCCATCAAAATAAGTAAGTTTAATACATATTTTGAGTAACTGATAGGTGAAGTTGATAAAAATCTGAACAAAATAACAAGCTGGGTCTAGTGGACACAGATACAACAACCACAGAAGAAACACTGGAAATTAAAACTTACCTCTAAACAACTCACAATTTAAAAACAAAACAGAAATAGGAAATTAGAAAGCATTTAAAACAGAATAGTGGTATAAAAATATAGGAAAAATCAACATTACAAAAAGTTGGTTCTTTAACAAGATTGCCACATCTCTAAAAAGCTCAAGGAAGACATAAATAAGCTACGTTAGAAATAAAAATGTACCAATAACTGATGATAAGAGAGTAAACAGAAAATTACTTTGAACAAATTCATGCCAATAAATTTTAAAATTAAGTGAACAAATTCCTATAAAAACTCAACTTGTCAAATGAAACAAAGAATAGTAGAAAACTAAACTAATTCTATACTTAGTAAGAAACTGACTCCCTACTGAAAAATCTTTCCAGAAAGAAAACTCCAGGATGAGATAAATTTGTCACTGAATTCTTCCAAATTTTCAAATATCTAAGGTAGAAATGATACCTGCATCACATTAGAGAATACTTTCCAACTTGTTTTATCAGGTCAGCATATTCTTGATACCAAAGCCTTCTACAGACAACATAAGAAAACTACTGGCTAATCTCTCTTGTGTACACAATACAAAAGATCATAAAGCACTAGTAAAGCAGGTCTGTAATATATGTTATATCACAACTAAGTTGTGTTTAACCCAGGAATGCATGATGCAGTTAATATTCAAACATCAATGTCAACCACTACATTAATGGAATAAAGATGAAAAATCATATGCATTACCTCAAAAAATACAAAAAAAGGATAAAATTCTATGCTCAGAGTAAAGTAACAAAAAACTTAAAACTTCTTTAAAAACTAGGAATAGATATACTGGATAAAATTTAAGTGGGTTTTAAAGTAACTTCTAAAGCCGATATTGCCAGGGACAAGATTCAAAGCTGGGCCTCTCAGACTGAGCCTGCAACCCAGCTTTTTTTCTAAATACAGCACTCTAGCAGTGGTCATGAAATACTTTTGTTCACATACTGTCTCTACAGGGGTTTTGGAAAAACAACGCACTCCCTTGAACAGTTTTAAATTATAGCTCAAATATTTAATTATAGGTTTAATGGTTGTAAATGATGTAATTTCCAACATATTTCATATTGCATATGTGCTTTAAATAGAATTCCATCAAAACCTGGAATTTATAAAAATTTATGGGAAATGTCCACCATATAATCTAATGGCAAAGCCAGTCCTCACTGTCAAACCAATCAGCAAAAATATGACTTACTTTCTGTTAGAAGTCTGACTTTAATTTTTAATTCAAATGAATGTGTTATTACATAGCCCAGTATCAACTGTTTTTGCTTCAGAGTTTTCAGAGAGATAGATGATAGAGCTTTACCACTAGTGTGTAAGCTAGTGAAATATAATACCTGCTTCACTACTTTTTATAGGGGTTCTCTTTGTGGGCCCTCCCCTGGGAGGCGTGCATTCTCAAACAGTCCCTTTTGTCTGGCACTCAGGAGACTGCCACAACCCACAGCAATGCACTGCAGCAAGATGTGAGAGAGGTAAGAAGTACGCCTTTATTTTATTAAAAAATCAGAAGTGAGCAATTGTGAAATGGGAGTGGAAAAGGAAAGTTTAACTGGCTTCAGAGTCTTCTCTAACAGCTGGACTTCAGAAAAGAATACTTAGTGAAGTTGAGAATCAGGAATTGAATCCCCATAAAAGCACGTGCACCCACACGCCCCTTGGGCAGGCTTCAGGCCCTGCACAGGTAGCTCAATTGGAAGACCACTGCACTAGGTTATCATAACCCTGAGCTTTGACTTTTTTTTTTAATGAAATAGACAATTTGTATTTTAACAAAATTTTTTATCTGATTTTAAATGACTCTCAGATGTAAGTGAATGATGACACCTTAGAAATGGACTCCATCCAGGAGGATGTTTTCAAACTGGGACCATCTGCAGGATGTGAGGAAGACGGTCTTGGCCGGGGATCACGTCCTTGGCCCTCCATGCCCCCTTCTCCTCCCTCTAAAGTAAGCTGGCCAGCAGTAGACATCAGCACAGTGACTCCGGGTGTCAGGGCTGTCCTCTGGGTCGGAACTCCCTCTGAGGTCCCCGGGGACAGCCTTGCTGCTACTGGTGGCCAACCTTCATCAGCGGCTGTCCCGTGCCTGCCCCATGGTCCTGATACAGTGCCTGGCTGCTGCCTGCCCCCTCACCACGTTCCCCCAAACTCCAGTCGTCCACACCCCAAAACAATATGGCATGCATAGGCACGGACAATGTGGAGCCCTGTGAGGATCCTGGCCAAACCAAACGAGGACAGTCAGTCTGGAGTCCTATCGAAGCCCCTTAAATGTTGCCATTAAATTTCTTTTTTCCTTTAGTTTTTCAGAAGTCCTTTTAATCATCAGAACACTCTTTCCTGATTGGCTGCTCTGGTTTTTACCCAGAACCTGATGCAGGCCAGTAGGTTCAGAGGCCTAGCCCCTCAGCCTACCTTTTTGTCCTTACTTCCCATCCCAAACATGCCTGGGGAACTCCACGGTTTCTTAGAACACAGCTCTTAAGGGAATCACCAGGCCAAGTTCCCCAACCTTGGGACAAAGACAGTCAGCCAGCCAGCCAAGGGCTACCAGGCTTGTCCCAGCCTTTATGATGCTAGATGAGGGCTCCTGTCCTGGATCCCTCCAAAGCAGCTACCCCAGGACCTCCAGAAGCAGCCCAGAACTCACAGGTTTGCCCACCTTGGCCTGTGAGTCTCCTGTGGCAGGTACTCAATGCTGGGCCGAGCCAGGGTGAGCGAGGCAGCAATGCTGTCTCTGAGTACCCTCCACCCTCTACCCAGAGTCAGGGCTTCTGAAAGTATCCCAACTCGGAGGCAGGGAAAAGGAGCGGGACAGAGCACTGACCAGACACTCAGGAGACCTGAACTTAAATAACCCCGGGCTGGACACACCCTTAACAAAAAAGGGGGAAGGAGAGAACCCATTGGTTCTGGATAATGGCACAGCAATCAGTCAGAAAAAACAGGTTCTACTTACAGAGGGCAAATAAGGAAATATAATATTAATATGCTTAGGATAAAAACAGTAATTTTCTGAAAATTATTATTTTAATAATAGGTTCAGAGCCCTAGCCACTCTGCCTCCTAGTGAAGCACCTAAACTGGGGATGGTCTTGGGGACCCTGACACAGATCTCCTCAGGTGGTTGGGGCATTGTCCTGCAAGTGCAAGGTGGTCAGTTCGATTCCTGGTCAGAGCATATGCCTGGGTTGCAGGTCCTGTCCCCAGACAGGGCCCGTACGAGAAACAACCAACTGATGTTTCTCACATTGATGTTTCTCTCCCTCTCTTTCTCCCTCCTTTCCTCCCTCTCTCTAAAGATAAATAAAATCTATTTTAAATTTTAAAAAAATTTTCCAATAATCCCAATACCTCCCAACATTCTTATCTAACTAGTCTTAAAATTACTGAAATAAGAGAAGTAGTCAGAATTGTACTGTTTTATCTTCCCACCACAAAATCTACCAACTCACCTGTAACTATAACCTTGTCCTCTGTTTCTCTACTATAAAAAACAAACAAAACAACAAAAAGCAAGTGCCCTGCTCCAATTAAAGCCCAGTCCCTGTATTTATGTTCCCTAAATTTCTTTCTCCTGTTGTATTATTATAATCAACCATGCTTAAGAACCTCCCTAACCCAATGTTCCCCTCCCTCTACCACCAAATTTCTTTGCTCCCCATTATATGGAAAGCTCTTTAAAGAACCACCTGTGTGGCTTTCACTTTGCTTCCGTTTGCCCCTCATCCGACTCCATTTGGACTCTTGCCTGCATTTTAGACACATTCACAATATGTGATAGTCCTTTCTTCTGCAGCTTATTTTGCTTCCTGAAAATCTTCTGGTTTTCTTCTCCCTTAATGGTCACTCTCCATTTCTGGCTCGTCATCCACTGCTCAAGCTCTAAATTTTGGATCCCTCAAATTCTGGATGGCCCTTTTCTCTTTCCTAATGACACATTTTCTTTAAGAAATCTCACCTAGTCCCTGGCTATAGCCTATCTATAAGCTGATGATCCTATAAACATGATAAGTCCCATGGCCATACCTACCTATAAGCTGATCTCTTGTCCTAACCTGACCAATAACTAATGCATGTTCAGGCTGGTGCACCAAGCGCCTACTGCCCCAAACTTAACATGGCCAAAACAGATTTCTTAATTCTCATCCCACCCACAGTCCTCTCCACCACATAATTCTATCTCAGTGGTGGCAGTACAACTGAGTAACTGCAGTTAAGAGTGCGTGCTCTAAAACCAAATGATTTGGATTTTGATACCGCTACTTACTAGCTAGGAGGCTGCAGATCTGTGCCTTAGTTTCCTTACCTGTGAAATAGGGAAAACGTAACCTTCTTTGGGTGATGATTAAATAAGATAAGCCATGAAAACTGCTTTAGGCAGTGTCTGACATGCAGTAAATAATAAATGTTATACGTCGTCATTCTTCTGGTTCCTCAGGTCAAAACCATAGACTTTGCCCATGACCAACCAATCTAAATTACCACCCAAAGCACCGTTATGTCATACGCTTATTTTCTTTATAATTGTTACCAATATCCAAGACAATACTATTTATTTACATGTTTATTTCCCAGCTCTCTCAATTTATGATGTAAGCTTCATGACGGCAGACACCCTGTCTTGTTCATTGTTCTATATCCAGAAACTGGTACCTACCACAGAAAAGGTACGGAATAAATATTTGTTAAAATGAATTAATGTGCATACTAACAAAACATTCTATCATAACAAAAGACTACAAATCTTAAGTCTTTTGTGCTTTGACAGAAAGCAATTCCCAACTCTCCTTGCTTCAAAAACAAATACATATTCAGTGGCTTCCCAATGCCTAGAGAGTCAAAGTCAAATGACGTAATAAGCCACCTGAAATGCCCCAACTCCCCACTCCAGCCTTATTTCTCACTATTCCCTCGCTCTGCTCCAAGCACACACCCTTGAGCTTTGCTGCCTCCATACTCTGCCTGCCACTGCTTCCTTCACCTAAAATGCCGCCTCCTATCTCTAAGTCATGAAACATTACCGTCTTTGGAACAGCTCCAAAGTCTCCTCCATGACAGATCCTTGTCCACTCCCCACTCACCTTTATCAACAGTCATCTTTCTCCTGTGCCTCTTTTAATACACTTAAATTCTGTTTAATTCCTTGAGGGTAGGAACCACATGTAGTTCGTCTTTACTGTTCCCACACTCCATTATACGTGATATTTATTGTGCATATTACATACTTATTAAATTGACTTTAAACAGGTCTCCTAATCCACACATCTGCAGATGTCACTAGTAATAAAGATGGACTGGAATTTGCATTAGAGATACAATAAGAGACAATCCTTGGTATGACATATATGAAAAAACAATTAATAATACAAGATAAGTCAACTGGTTGTCAAAAACGAACACCATAAACAAATTTTATAGGCATTAAGAGAGGGATAAGCCAATACGAAATGGCATGGATGAGAAAATTATCTTTCTAGTGATCGTTTGCAATTTTAAAAATTAAATTAGCACTATCTATAATGCATCCTTCCTCTCTTCCACACAATAATGCTGGCTCAGAATCCTTAAATCAAAACCACATAGTTGAAAAGGTATTATGTAAAGGTGGTCAGGGAAAAGACAAGAAGCCCATAAAGCTTTATTGCAGCACTAATAATTCCTGAAGGAAAATGTTACGCGTAAATTGTAAACCACAATGCCAACTGTAGTGAGGCCATTTGTAGTTCACCCAGAATCCATTCCCTGGTCTTACACAGAATCCTAATATTGTTATCTGCGCTTCCCTTACACAGCCTATGTATCTCAATAATCCCACCACTGCAATGACTGGTTCAGGAACAGACACGAGACCTAACTGTGGACACTGAGACTGGAGAGGAGATGTTCTCAGTGTTTCCTTGAAAGGCAACATCTTATTCCTCTTGAGAGGGTTATAGAAGCCACTTCCCTCTCTCCTCCCACTTGGAGAAGGGTTAGGGTTAGGGTTACTACAAATGCTGCAAAATAACTAGCCTGCCATCTTCAAAAGTGTCAAAGACGTGAAAGTTGAGAAAAATCTGAAGACCTAGTCCAGAATGAATGACACTAAGATATGACATCCACATGCAACATGTGATTCTGAACTGAATCCTTTTGCTATAAAAGATATTATGAGGACAACCCACAAACTTGAACTAGGTCTAAGGATTAGATGATAGCAATGCATCAGTATTAATTTCTTGATTTTTATAGTTGCACATGATTATCAAAAGAATGCAGAAAATATACACAAACATATTTGGAAATGACAGGGCATCAAGGAGACAATTTACTCTCAAGTGGTTCAGAAGGGATAATGTTATATTGTACCTGCAAAGTTTCCATAAGTTTTAGATTTATTTTCTACAAGTGAAGAAAAAGATTAGGGAAATAGACAAGGATCGTATCATTGAAAATTCATACACCAAGCTAAGGAGTTTAAATGTCATTCTGAAAGCTTTCAGCAGTCACTGTAGGATATTAAGCAGGATGTTGACATGAACAAAGGGTCATGTTTAGTAAATGTCCTTCTATTAAACAAAGGCCCTGGATATGCAGGAGTCACAATACTTCCAGTTGAGGGGCACATGTAATATTGAGGTTACAGATTACTTAGTAGTAATTGAGGGGCATAAAAGCATGATTAATAAGGCCAGTAAGATCCAGGAATGATGTACTCAATTAGATATGTTTAATACAGATAAATCAATTGAGCCAGATGCACACAGAGGTTGAATAAAATCAGGATAACCCAAGAGCTGCTATACCTAATTGGGGCTGCCACAGGAACACAGGCAAAAAAAAAAAAAAAAAAAGTGTGTGAGTGTGTGTGAGTGTGTGTGTGTGTGTGTGTGTGTGTATTGCATATGATCACTTAATCACAACCTCAAGCAATGCAACACAGCAATGGACTCCTGGAAAAAACTCAGCTTAGCATGCACCAGTCAGAAATGGGGTAACACCTTACAAAGGCATGCAGCAAAAAGGCAGCAATAGAAATTACACTACACGTTCAAATGTTATTGTGGTTTTAACCATACGCTCTAGGAAAATTTTTGTTAAGTATGGAATAGGGGAAAGCTTTATGATAATCATATCACTATTTCAGCTTCACTACATACCTGAGTCTTTAGTCTGTTTTTAAATGTTTCTTAGTTACAATTTTTGGTCAGGGCAAAGCCATAGTTAGCTAGCAATACAATCTCAAAATGGGGCTTTAACCACTGTGGGCTTTTCTTAATATTTTCAAACAAGAATTTTTTAAATCGTAGGACAGTGCACTTCCAAGTAAAGGCTTGATGGCTTTTAATAATATATGAGTCAGCCTGGGGCATTCCACTCCCAGTAAGCCAGATATTAAAGGATGGGATTCTCGTTATAGCAGAACAACTACGCTGCTTTTACAAAACCCTCATAAAATCTAATTTGCTGTGTTCTATTTCATAGCCAGGACAGTCTCTCTCTCAAATTCTGTACCAATTCTGTAGGAGAAGTAACTGGATTTGAAAATGATCAAACTCTACTGGAAAAAAATAAATCACTAGGTTAGCAGAACGTCTTTTCAAGCCAGCTGCTCCTCTTAAAAATGTTCCGAAGTCAAATGACCTAGGCAAATTCTAGGTAAAACAAAGCTAAAGAGGTTTCTGTACTGCAGAACTTTTAAAAACTTTTACTCTGGTACTGTGCTTTGTACAACACTATCCGGAGAGATGCGATAAACTGTGTCTCAGTCTCGCCTATCCACTGAGCTCTGTATTTCAGAACACTTGTTTTTATCTCTTGAAATTCAGTGTAGGAAACCCCAGCGTGCAATGCTTAGTTTCCTCATCCTCACTGTAAGGCCACACAGCCTGCATTATGGATGCTGCCTAATGTCTCGTCCATAAAGTCCCAGTGAGCAACACATCGCTAAGTCTTCATCATTAAGTGAAATGAAGTTATTCACATCTTTGAATTCATACATTTCAATTAAACTTTACCAAAAAACAGCACTTTAGTTCTTTTACCGTAGGCTTCACAGAAACTTAAAAAACAGAACAGGGGAAAAAAGCTGACAAAATACAACTATAAATCACCAGAAAAGGAAAAATCCTAAACCAACTTTCAACCTTTTGGCAAAATAAGCTACTACTATTATGTTCATTTTTTTACAGATGATAAAAGAGATTAGGTAACTTGCTTAAATCATCCAGCTAAGAATCAGAGTCAGTCTGAATCCAAAGCCCCTGTTCTTTACCAGTGTACTGATTTAGAATGGGAATGTTTCATATTGAGGTATTCCACTTACAGACCTACACCATGGAAGCTCTCTGTGTAAATTAAGTTTTATCACTATGAATAAAGCAAACTGAATGGAAGGTGTTTTTTTTTTTTAATTGGTTAAGCCTACAGTGATGTCTAAGCAATCTGAAATAATACCAAAAGTTAAACGATTACCCATGACTGAACTAACTCGCATGTATTTTTAAAAGATGTTTTCATCCACATAAGTGGTACTTTTGAGCACAGGTAGACTGGGGGTCAGAGGAATGGTAGTACTGGGGAAGAATTAAAGGAAACAACAAATGCATCTCAGAGGAGAGAAAGACATTTATCCCCCTATAAGCTATTTGTCTTTAAATAATCAAGTTGAATTACCTCTATTATTATCATCTGCCACTCTAACAGCCAGAATAGAAGTTTATAATCATCACGAAGTTCTAACTGTTCACAAAGTGCTGAAGCAGCACCAATTATACAAGGTTCTTCTCTTTAATAAAAGGATTGCATTTTCTGGTTCCTGTATGCAACATTTAATAGGTGCTGACACTTGAAACCCTCAGCATCACATATACAATGTTATAAATAAAGTTCCCACACTAGTCCAAAAGTCTGAAAACAACGGCTAAGCTAAAAGTTGTAACCTTAAACGAAATAATACTCAACACTACAATGGATTCTAAAATTGCCTAAGTCCCTGATCTTCTCTTAAATATCACAAAGTAATGAATAAAATTGTTTCCAACAGGCAATATTTTTGCAACATGTTCCAACTATAGTAACTAAAGCTATAAAGTGAGAATTCTGTATCTATTGTGAACCCCTACACTTGAAAAATAAGTTTAATTAGAGCATGAAAAGATCCTATACAGAGACTTCTCAGTGACTCCAAGGATTTTATAGGTGACTAGCACTTGTTTGTTACTATACCTAGTTTCCCTTTACTTTACAGGCACTTTTCCTAAAGGTCCTTTTCACCGGCATCAGTTATGCTATGACTCTGCCGTGATTAAGTTTACTTTTCGGTTCACATGAGTATCACAGAGAAGACAGTTAAAAGTCCACAACCACTAAGTAAAAGATAACTTGTTCAGCTTTGGATTCTCTCTCCAAACCACACAGTATCCCAGTTTCCCTCAAAATTCTCTCTTTGAAGCCTAACATAAAAAACACCATGACATACTCAAAAAGCATTTCTCAAAGGATGTCCCATGGGACACTGATGGCCAGCCATCTTCCAAATACTCTGCAAAGAAATGATTCCATAATCATATAAACTTTATAATTCTAGGATAACCTGCAATATTTTTAATGTTTAATGTTGTTTAAAATAGTTTCCCAAATTTATTTAGCCATGTAAACCTTCTCCCCGCACTCCCTTCCTCAAAGCACCAAATCCCATGGACTTCCAGAACACATTTTGAAACTAAGGAGGGACTCAAAGTGAAGAAGCCCTGATTCCAAAACAGAAGCACACCACTCCTATGAGGAAGAATTAGAGGGCAAACACGGAGACTACAAAGTCTTCTGCCAGGTCTTCTGCCTCCTGTTACCGTGAAAGTCAAAGCGCTGCTCTCTCTCTCCTATAACAGCAGGTAAAGAAGTCCTAGAATGGGGGGGTGGGGGGTTGTTAGACAATAGATGCAATAGATGGCTAGCCATTCCCCACCCACTAATTGGAAAAAGTGGACACTGCAGAAAGGAAGTGTGGAACACGTAGCTGGGGAGGGCAATTCTAGAGCTCTGATAAGTATCAATGGTGAAGAAGAGGAAATCCCCTGGATGTGGAAAACAGTGACAACAAAAGACAGCCATTCATGTGTCTGGGATAACCTATACTTGTAATGGGGTCATTCAAAAACAAAAATCATTATGGAAAGAACTGCATGACTCATTCACATACAGTAAAAGCAACCAAGCAATTCTTGGTCTTAGCTACCAAAATCTCAAAGTCACTCTCAATGGCAGTTTCATGAGTAACGAAAGACGAGAAAACCTATGGAACTAGCAAATACTACTTCTCACTTACATCTACTCAAGTTCATGAGAAGTAACTAAAAGATACAACCAAAAAACTACTACCGATGTCTACAGGCCACGTGGTTATTTCTCATGTTCAAGCTTACACAACTTGGGCAATCAATGCAAGTCAGCAACCAAGAGCCCAAAGTCAGAAAAGGAAAAGGAAATGAACCAGCAAATACAAAGGAGTGAATGAAGTTAATTCCTCTATCCATTAAATTTTTCTAAATTAAAAACACCCAATCATTCACAGATAAGACCAAAGTAGCAACCCAGGAAAACCATATCCGTTCATGCTCATGTTCTCATTCTTCCTCTCTCCCACATTCCCTCTCTCCCAGAGTCTTGTCCCTACCTACCTAAGCTCTTTCTCGTCATTACTTTCATCAGCCTGGGCTTTTTGAAAAAAGGACCTATGTCTATCATCTTTTCACTGTTAGACAGTCAACATATTTTAGCTTCACCTACACTAAAGAGTTTCAAACTCTTTCGATCCCAATCCACAGTAAGAAATACAAGAAAACACAAGAGTTATTATAACAACACTCACTTTTTCTATACATGATGTACTCGGTATTTTTATTCTAGTCTACTTAATTTTTTAAATGCTGTTTGGACTCTGAAACTAATAAAAACCAAGAGGATGAAAAACAATGAGCTACATATATTATACGACATACTGTGAATGGGGTACCAAAGAGAGAAAGTTTAAGAAGAAATTTTTTGACTGCCAGAGACTAGTACAATATTACTTTGTACCAAGTTCAGTTATTTTACCATAAAATAATCTGGGCTTACTATGTAATATTAATCAAATCCTAGGAAGTATGGGACATTTCATAAAGTTTGCAACATATTATGCTATTTGTTTTTAGACTGCTATGCTAAAGTATATCTTACATTTACACATAGAATAAACAAATTGCTAAAATTCTCAGTGTTAACCCTGACATCCCTGTTTTCACTCATAGGACAACAGATTCTTAAAAACACTGTGTTAAATCACTGTACTCATTCATCATTATTCTTAAAATAGAACATTAGGTGGCTAGTACAAAGTTCCCACCCTATATTTCTGATGATATTTATAAAGATACTAATTGATTAAATAAAAATAATCTTTAAAAAAATTTTTTGTATCCTCACTAGAGGACATGCTTATTGATCTTAGAGAGAGGGGAAGGGGGGAAGAAAGGGAGGGAGAGAAACACCAATGTGAGAGAGAAACAGTGATGGTTGTCTCTCATATGCACCCCGATTGGGGACCCAACCTGCAACCCAGTCATGTGCCCTGACCGGGAATCAAACCATGACCCTCCACCACTTTACAGGGAGGACACTCCAACGAAATGAGCCACACCAGCCAGGGCAATAAAAATAATCTTAATCATCTGTACTAAATGAATATGTTGACAATTTGGCATGATTAATAAATTCTACTCAGGAAAAGCTAATAATAAGGAACAGCAGAAGTGAAGAACAAAGTATCCTAGAAAAGATTTAGATCCTTCTAATTGAACTATCATCGTCACCTCACTTAATCAACCCACACAAGAAAAAAATGTGAATAATCTTTAAGACTATGCTAATAAAAGGAAAAGTTTAAACCACAGTACCTGCTAATTTACTCAAATAACAAGTTTATTAATTGTTCAGACTAGTGTGTCTGTGTGTGCATGTGCACGTGTGCGTGTGCACGTGTGCGCACACGCGCGCGTGTGTGTGTGTGTACACACTGAATAAGCTATGGAATTACTGTTATTTAGTGTTAATTTAAATGAAATGTTACAAAGTCCAAGATTCAGGAAGCATCAAAAACCAGTTATACACATCCAGATAGGTAGAATGTTTCTTTAGTGCTGAGTAATACTATATTAACATCTTTTTTTTAAGTAAATTGGTAAAAAATTACCTAAAACTCCAAATTCTCATTTCAAAGTAGAGGAAAGCCAAATCAATGAAGAATGTACTCATTTAATTAATACTAGCAAATTAGTTTATACTGTAAAAGTTATTTTTACCTCTATAACCCTACTAATATTCTAGTTATACTACTGACATCAAAACTCTAACTTATGAACAAACATACAACCATAATCATTTCAACAGCTTAAAAAACAAAGGAGACAAAACATAGTCTTTCTACTCTTATTGGATATAACTGGAAAACATTATTAAATTTAAAAGTGACTTATGGCCATAAGCAAGTCTGATCCCTGTGCTTGCCTGCTCATTGGCTTAATCCCCTCTTCCTCTCTAAAGCTCTACTTACTTGCTTCCTCAAACCATCAGCTCCTAGAGCAAGGAATGCTACCAAATATATATATCTCACTTTGAATCGTCAGTTTTCTTACTGCCATGATACTGTAATGAACAAAACTTTAACTGTAATAATGTAAAAGTGAAATGGCCCATAATTAGAAATAAAGTGAAACTGATGAAAATGAAGAAATGAAGGCAGACAGAATCCTGGCTGACTCCTTTTTTTAAAAGTAGCCTATCATCAGCATAAAAATAAGGAATTATCTAGACAACACTTTCATTAACATCATGACCAAACAGAAATATACAGCATATATTACAGTGTTTAACTACTATAGCTCCCCTGTTGCAAATATTAGGTTTTTCAAAACTCAAACTAAAAACTGTATCACTTTAAGGCCAATCTATCAAATTTAACCCCTGTAAATTTCTATTACAGACCAAAAATAATAATAATAATATTTAAGAAATTAAATTGACCATTTACTATCTGGAAACTTCCTTAATCTAATTGTTTTTATATAATGTTAGGTGACAAGAAAAAAAATAGGACATTTCCCCAAAATGTAGTAATGAATTTATACATGACAAACAGCCAACCTACTTCAGTACTTAAATGAAGAGACTGGCATTCTTCAATAACCTGAATTCTCAAACAACTTAAAGACAGTGTAAGTACTACCACAACTTATGACACATCCCCTGACAGCTTCTCCATTCTAACATTTTTCTTCTTACTCCTTGCCCAAACTTCTGTGGTGGAGAACTCCCACTTTCAAAATCTCATACCCCCAATTTAAAAATGGCTGAGATGTAACAGACACTGCCTACCCCCGAAGTGTGCAAAATAATTCCTTTATATGCTAGTCTCTTGTTACCTATCACTGAAAAACACAATAGAAGTTTCTTTAAATGACTGTACATTTTTGTTATGTCTTATCGGACTTCCAAAAAATAAAATATGAAGCATACTACCGAAACCTAATTTGTTTTAAATTGTGAAAAGTCCCTGGTTTGAAATTATTTTAAATATATTAATAAAAATGAAGTGTATTTGGCCCAATACTTATTTGACTTTTGGCTTATTTGGTTTAAATTAAATATGTACAAACAAGGAGTTTTCTAATACATACATATATGAAAAAAACCCAAGGAAACATATTCGGTGGAAAAGATACATAAATTATTCTGATAATACTATACAGTAAAATATCTCAGAGCATAAAACTACTATGTAAACTCTTAATACCAAAAGGCAATTGAGCTTATGGTTTTCTCTTGTCATAATTTTGCAGATGAGAGAGAAAATATTCAATGACAATCAAAATCACAGACTAGAGTGAGTTCTCGAACCACAATGCCAGAACAGAAGCTCTGCAAGTACCGAAAACTTTTCTTTAAATCTCAAAAAAAACGCTAAGATTTTTCTAAATTTATAAAACATGAGATGTAAAACTGCGTAAGCTTTATAAAATATTTTACTCCACACATAAAAGTAAAAGACATAACAAAACCAGTAACGAAGTCAAAATTGTCTCACTCTTAAGACAGAAATCACTTGAAAGATGGTTTAGAATTCTTAGATTCCCAGTAAGAGACTGGCAGTCTTTTTTAAAAAAAACCATACTATTCGTATTTTATATATATATATCTGTGTGTATATATACACACACACGCACACTGTGTGTATATATATAGTGTATATATACATAAATGCAAACAATTCCGATGAATGATTTACCTGACAAGCTAATTTTTAATAAATTTCGAATTAAAAAATACAAAATAATCACCAATTGACTTTCACTTCAGGAAAATAAAGGTACTTGGGAACCAAGATATTTTGCATCAGAACTTTCCAACAAACTGAAATCGCTAGAATTCCAAAGATACAAAACACAGCACTACTTTGGCTAATATCCTTCAAACGCCAATGCACCAATACAGGTGTGGGTGATGTGTATTCTTCCAACAGAAAAGAGCTGGATGCTTGAATGGACTTGTAACATTGGATACAGAAGAACCTCAGCCAAGCCTTCCAGCTTGAAGGTCACATGGGAGTGTCTGCTCTCATCACTGATCTACTGCACTATGGCTGGTCTTCTAAATCACACCTATACTTGGGAGAATGAAAACAAAACTCTAACCATTTTAGATCTTGATTAAATGTAGGATAAATCAGGCTTTCAGGCAAGGGCTGCTCCCAAACATTCTTTCCCAACTACTATCACAAAATTTTTTAACATTTATGTCATGTTATCTTACAAACATGACAATTTATGGAAAGTCCATGTTCAATAGTTCCTTTGCTTGTACTGAATGGAGGTGAAATAAAACCCACTGATAACTATCGTCAAGTTCCTGTTGACGTAAGATATTTTAATATCTCCTCCCATTTCCAGAGTGATCTCCAGAGTCTGGGAAGGAATGTTTCCGCTAATAAATACCTTTCCATTGAATATCTGTTATACCACCAGTAATCATCCATTTTTGTCTATCACAGAAGTATTCATAAGCTCTTACTGTTGACCTAAAAACATTAAGTTCTTTCTCATAAATTCCACATTAAATAGTGCATTTGAGTAGCCTGGTTGTACTCTTGGGAAAATATTTACCAAAAACTAGGGGGGAAAATCTTGAATAATTGGCATCTATTCTTTTATTGTACATATATTTAGATATACATACCATATAATGCCTATTATGGTAAAGATAGTGCATATACTATATTATATAGTGTATATCGCATATATGTTTATATACTCATTAAAGTTTACTCATGGTAACTCCCTTTAACAATTAAATCATAATGTCGAGCTAAAGAGGGTTTTTTTTTTAAATCCAAACTTACCCCATTCTAGGTATTCAAGAATGTTCTTCTCTCTTCTCAGCGGAGAATTATTGCATTCATCATAAAGGCAGATGAGTATATCCAGTAATGTTTCCACACTGAAGCACTGCCCATTGGTCTGAGCCGGCCCATCCAAAATAAACTGCTCCAACTGCCTCAAACGCACTTCTCCAGACATGTTGGCTTCGATTTCTGCTGGTTTTCCTTTAAATTATTATTAATGACTCTCCTACTATGATTCTTTGAACCTAAAGTTTAAAAGGTGTGGTTTTAAAAACAAACCACTTGTTATTCAAACAACTGTCATGCAATGCCGGTGCTGAATTAAACATCCAACACACCGGTACCCTCAACTTAACTGAAGCGTCTTCAATTTCGCACATATACATATATTTTGAGGGATAGTTACCATAAAATATATATTTGATACATTTTAAAGAATACAATTAAGTCGTATGTTTAAATAAAATAATAATTAAAAGTACAACGAACCAAAGAGTCAACACTTCTTTAAGGGGGAAAAAAAACTCTTCTCCTTCATTCAAAATTCAACTCGTGCAACATAATCCTGAAACGAATCCGGTTGCATCATTAATGAATTAAGTCCGATCTGCATCAGCAATTCACTTCCCAGGAAGAAGGAAAACAGAAAAGGCAGGAAAAAGCCAGAATGTATGTAAGGGGGAGGGAAAACCAAAAATTCGGCTGCAAAT
This sequence comes from Mormoops blainvillei, assembly GCA_004026545.1. NCBI lineage: Eukaryota > Metazoa > Chordata > Mammalia > Chiroptera > Mormoopidae > Mormoops > Mormoops blainvillei. Next base: position 51,516 of record PVJD01007020.1, on the reverse strand, counting down.
CCTCCCAACCACCGCTTGGATGATGCATCAGCGGCAATTTCTCCAGCGGGAAGGGAGGGGGCGAGTCCCTGAAGCAGCCCCTCGGCCCGGAGCACGCCAAGTCTTGCCCGGTGGAGGCTTTTCCTTTTTCCTCCCGAGCTCCTGCTTTTTAAGGCTTTGCAGTTAGTCCCATTTCCAACGGATTCGGAGGACAACTCTTCATTTTTCTCCCGGCTTCTCCCAGGGGCCTGGCTGGCGGCGCGGCCGGGGCTGCAAACGCGGGCTGCGGGCGGCACTGGGCGCCGGGCTCCGGGAGCAGCGGCTACTTGGCCGCCCGAGCCCGCTCCATGTCGGTGGTCGCTGGTCGGCCGGCCTGGCCCGCGCCGGGCACAGAGCCCGGTCTCCCCGCACCCGCACCGCGGCCGCCCGCCGAGGCTCCGGACGCCCTGGAGCGGGGGTGCTTTTCGGGATTCAAAGGACACGGACGGCGGCAGCTGCGGCGGCGGTGCGGGCGGCTCCAGCAGCTACTTCTCCCTCTTGTTCACACCCCCGGGTTAAGGGCATCTTTCCGCGGTGAGGAGGGAGGCGGCCGAGGCGCCGGAGGAGGGTCTGCTGCCGCGGGTGAGGCGAGCAGAGGCTGCCGCAGCCCGGCTCGCAGCCACTCCCTTCCTTTCCCTCCCACCCCTCCCCCGCCTTCCCGGTCCTCTCGCGCCCGCGCCCTGGGCTCCGCGAGGCTCCCCCGTCCCCGCCGCACGCAGGCGGAGGCTCGCGCCGAGTCCGGATCCAATATGGCGGCCCGCGCCCCCCGCCCGCGCGCGCACGCCCGCTCCCCGCCCCGCCCCGCCCCCGCCCCCGCCCGAGCCCGCGGGCCGAGCCGGGTCGCTCTGCGGCCGCGTCGCGCCGAGCCGAGCCGAGGCCCTGGAAGGGGCGCGGGCGTCCGCACTACCCTGGAGGGAGGGTGGGGACCGCCTCGGCCGGCGAGGCTGCGGCTGCGGCAGCGGCAACGTGGAATGCAGGGATACGGGAGGACTGGGGAGGCCGCGGCGGCGGAGGACCGGGAGCGGACTGGGAACTGCGCCACCGCCTCGCCGCTCTCCCCGGTTCCCGAGGCTTCTCGTGCGGATCGCGGAGCGGGGCTTCTTCCTCACCCTCGGAGACACCACCTGCCAGGCACGTTTCTTAAGGGGGCCCAGAGGCCGACGGCTTTAGGCTCCCGACAGATCCGTAGAAGACGGTGCCTCTCGCCGCCCCTTACCTGCTCCCCCCCCGCCCCCGAACTTCAGGTCTCAGGCACTCCGGAGTTATCATTTCCTGAGTGTCTAATTACACCGTTTCTTGTGTCATTTCCCAGGACAAATATGACAGACTTTTTCGCGCTACCATCCAAGCCATAAGTGTGCGAATGCAAAGGACAGAATTCCCCATCTCTGTTCCCAAAAGTTTCCCTACGTGGAGCACAGTGTTTTCTCCGGAACTATTCTTGCTGCTGCCTGTTTATCCCTAGCCAAGGTTACCACCTACAGGGGAATCAGCTGATGGGAGTCAGGACAGTTCAACACTATGAGCAAACCCGCCTCCCCTGTTTGCGCTGGCATAAACCAGCCCCCCCACCCCGCCCCCAATGGCACAGTGCAGAAACTGGGCAGCAAAGGCAAAATCACCCAACCCTGATGCCTTTAAGGCCTTCCAGGTTTTTCGGATCTTGGTTTTAGGCGCGCTCTCTTACACACAGACACACGCGCACACGTGCACACGTGCGCATGCACACGTGTAACCCAATGGCACCGTGCAGAAATTGGGCAGCAAAGGCAAATCATCAAAAGCTACTGCTCTTGATGCATTTAAGACCTTCCAGGTTTTTCCAATCTTGGTCTTAGAAGCGCTTTCTTACAAATTTCTTGTGGGAGGTCCCATATTTAAATGTGTTACTAAACTGGGTCACTGCATTTCTGTCGTTTCCTCAAAACTGTCATCTCCTTTATAATCTTTCTCAAAAATACAATTATTTTGTAGTCCTTTCCAACACCCATCAGGCAGTTATGTTTTCTATGTTGATGCCCACAATCACATCTTTTCACATCTTAATAATATGAAAATTGAGGAAGACCTAGCAATGAAGGTCTAGAAACAAAGTCTAAAAATTAAGGCTAACAAATTATTCAAGTTGCTGTGACTCACAAAATACTGTAAATGTTTTTGCAAAATCTACACTTGCCAAGTTGACACTTGCCTGGCTTCGGTAAGGACAGCATTATTTCCAGTGTACTCCTGACACATGATTGATACTTAGACACAGGCAGAAGATCAATCCTTTCTGGATGTGACATCTTCATTATGTGTGTTGTCTAATTATAAAAGTAATAGGGAAAAAAAGTTTAATCCTAACACAGATAATCTAATATTTCGGTGTTCCTTGTTCAAGGCTTTTTTATGCATTTTAATAAAATGATACATAAGACAGCTTTATAGCCTCTTTTTACTTAGCAATATATTATGAACATCTTCTGAACAAATATTCTTCAATAACATGACTTTTAACAGTGAAGCCAAGACAATTTAACATTTTCATTTGACCACAAGTTAGGGTGGCAAAGAAAGAAGGAATTTCTTCTGCTCTTACAGCACAGAACTGGCTCCATGATACCATCACCCAACTTGTAAATAACTATTAAAAAGAGTTTAAAAAAAAAACCGAAAACATGTTAGGTCTCCATAAATGCTAATTAACAGTAAATGAGATACAGATATATTTCTTAACAAAAGAATCAAGCTGCTAGTCCTTTCTCTACCTATTCTGTTAGCACTTGGTACCACCCACAGTCTAAAGTATTAATGCTTGCATAATAACCTTTACCACATTGTGTAGAGAGTAGAGGGGAGAACTTGTTTTTATTTAAAAAAAAAAACACACACACACACACAGAGAAGGAAGAAGGTTAAACCCAATCAATTTTGCTTGAATAATTCAAGCTCAGAGACTTAATAATTAACTAGACACTAAACACATTGTGCGGGTGTTATTTTAAATGTTCTGGTTGAAGTGTGAACATGCCTGTTAATGAAACCGGTCTTAAGCCAAAGAAAGGCGCAGCCCAAGAGCTCCACAGTGCTGCGGGGCAGGGTGTTCTTTGGGAACAGAGACTGGAGGAGGTCTTTCTTGTGAAATTCTGCCTGGGGACCTAGGGAGTAGATGTATAACACTGCAAACACGATTTGTTTAAAACAATCAGAGAAAGTTTTAGGAAGGTGCTGGGTATTATTCTGACCTTTTGGGAAAAAAAGAGGACATAAAGATAGGAAAGTGAAAAGAATCAGACCAGACAGGAGTCCGTAAGGCGAGTCCCCCATGCAAGCTCCCTTCATCTAATCCTACACCTCTGGCCTAATAGCAGGAGGATTGATCCATCAATTAATATTTATACCATCCAAGCCCACTCTTACCTTGCTGTATCTTACTCCCGAATAACTATAGGTTCAATGATAGAAAACAGGACCAAAATCAAAGTGAATGCCACAGCAGGGCTTCGTGTGCAGTCACATGAGGATATTTTATGGCCTCCCCTTTTCAGCCCTGCTAGCACACCCTGATGTTACAAATGAATGACTGGTTTAGTGCCCTCTGAGGATAAAACGCCAGCAAATGCTGTCCTCACTTCCAGTCTGGCTTGTGACATGAGTAATGCCAACAGCAAACAGTTACTTATGGAAAAAGGAGACTTTGTAATTAATAATTGCTTTCTTCACAGAACCCTTACAGTGTGTGCATACTGTCCTGAGTACTTTGCACACAATATTCTATTCAATCATCACAAACATATGAAGTAGAACAATTATCATCTCCGTATCACAGATGAGGAAACCCAGGTTTAGAGGGCTTAGAGAACTTGGGAACAACCACATAGCTTGTAAGGGACAACTCTGAGCTGCTCTCAAGCCAGGGCCAAAGGTTTTAACCACCACACAAATGAGGTCTGAAAGATCTATGAAATTTTGTAAACCCAACCCTTCCCTCCTGTTGTAACCCGGAAGCAGTGGGTGGGATGTAGTTGCTAACTCACATATACAGGCGTTAGAAACTGGCATCAGGGCAGAAGAGGACAATCCGTATATGAAAAACAAAAATCACCTGTGTATTTAAACGAGAGGAACCTTAATTTTGGAAAACAGCTATGCAGGTGATGGAAGAGTGCAGGAAACAAACAAGCAGCAACGTCTGTTGCCCTGAACTCCTGACCCAGGCTGGTGGGAGCTGGCGCCACAGAGGAGGGCAAGGACTGCTAGGGAGGCTGCCCCAGGAGAGAGAGGGGAGAACACCCTTACCTTGACTCTCCCACCATCTGCCGCCAACACAGAGCTTGTGAGAGCCTGCATGCATCGATTGTCCCCAAGATGCACAGCTGAGCAGGCAATGGATGAGGGACGGCTGTCAAGGCAAACAGACCAAGGATTGTCATACATATAATCAACCCAGTTTCAATTTTACCCAAAGAATAAAAAATTCATTACAACAAATGTTGCCTCTCTGAACCACCATTCGGTGGATTTTCAAGTGGCATGATTTTAACATAGGAGAGGTTTTCACTCCTCCCTCTTCATATTTATTTTGCTTTTTTTTTTAACCCCTCAGAAAGGTTAAGGAAGCTATCCAAACAAACGCTTTTCATCTAGAGAACATTTACCTAGAGGAACACACTTAGGTTCACAGACTCATATTTGTCATTTGCTTATCACTGAATCTTACCCATCTTGTCCTATCTTTAAACCTCTCATTTAAATCTCTCATTAAAGCTCTACATATGTAAGCTCTACTACATGTGGAATTTTCAAAAACATGATCAGGGGCAAATATTATAATAGAGATATTGTCCTCTCCTACAGCTAGTTAGTAAATTTGAACGATAAAAAGAAAGGTGGTATTATCTTATAAATGCCACAAGCATTGAAACATTTGGCAAAAGAATCTATGGCCATGTGTGGTGGCAAAAACCAAGCCAGTTAAGCCAATGTGTTCCTCTCAGTCCTGATATAGGGCTGGAGGTGACATAGCCAGCACCCAGGGGCTGGCAGCCAAAGAAGTGAGAGGTAAAGAATCCAGTTACCACACACTCTGGAAATCTCTCTGGCCAAGGTTACCACTGACTTCCACATTATCAAAGCCAACTGGCTCTCCTCAGTCCACATCTCATTTGACCTTTTAGCAGTATTTGATAGCACTGATCAAGCCTCTTAATTGAAACACTTTTCTTCACCTGGCTTCTGCACTCTCCCGATTTCCTACTACCTCATGGGCCACTTCTTCACAAGTCTTCTTTGTTAAGTCCTCTTTGTCTTCCAGATCTCCAAAAACTGGAGTACCCCAGGGTTCAGTCTTTGAACCTTTTCTCTCTTCTAGCTGCACCCATTCCCTAGGGGATTTCAATTAGTCTTAATGATTCAAATGCTATATATGATGGTATGAAAAGCATATCACAAATTCTTCAACACTCCTCTCATTGTGAGGCTAGGTCCCTTTCCCTCACCTGGAATGTAGGCCAGTCTTAGTGTCTCCCTGGTAACAGACAAAATGTAGCAAAAATGACTTCCCAGACTGGTCCATAAAAGGCCTTGAAGCCTCTCCTTGTCTGCTGGAAAACTATCGCTAGAACCTTGCACTGTACCATAAGAAGTTCAACTGTTACGATGAAAAAAAGTTCAACCATCTTAAGGCTGCCATGTTAGGAGGGAGCCCAAGCCATATAAAGGAGCCACATTTAGACACTCAGCTTCTCTGAGCAGCATTAGCTGCCAGACATATGACCAGAGATACCTCCATGCAATTCCAGCCCCCACCCGTCAAGTCAGCCGAGCCAGGGCTCCAAAGCCTTCTCAGGGGAGACCCCAGGCACATGGAGCACAGACAAGCTCTCATCATGACACCTTTTCCAAATTGTTGGCACACAGGATCCATGAACCTGATAAAATGATTGTGTTAAGCTGCTAGATTTTGAGGCAATTTGTTACACAGAAGTAGTAGCTGGAATAATACATAAACGCCGATAACTTCCAAATTTATGTTTTTGATCTGAACCTTTCCCCCAAACTCTAGACATATTCTTCTAGCTGCCTACTTGACACTTGTTGAAAGGCAGTATGTTCAAAACAGAAGTCTTTAACCTGACCCTCCCAAAACAAAAGAATCCATGAACCTTCTTCAGAGTTTTACATCTCAGTAAATGGCATCTTCATTTACCCAGCTCCTTGGCTTTAACCCAGCCTCTTCACTTTCTCTAACCCAGCATGACTAGCTTATTAGCAAACACTGTCTACGCTATCTTAAAAGCAGGAGTAAAATTCAAAATGCTGAATAACTAAAATGGCATGGGTTCCAACCAATCAAAAGAGATGCTGGTCTGAATATCAAACAGGTATGACCACTCCTTACCACCTCACTGCTGCCTTCACACCTCAGCTCAGAGCCCTCCATTGCTTCCCATTATACTTACAATAAAAACCAAAGTCTTACCATAGCCTCCAAGGCCCTCCATGAACTGGTCTCTGGCTATCTGTGATTTCATCTTTCACAACACCCTGTTCTCCAACTCCTTGTGCCCTTTCTCAAACACTACGCTCTCCTGCCTCCAAGTCTTTGCAATTTGCCATTCCTTCTGCCTGCAACATTCTTCCATCATATATCCACAGAGCACATCCCCCCACTTCATTCAAGCCTCCGCTCAAACATCACTTCATCAGAGAGGCATTTCCTGGACAAGCTATTATAAACGGCAGCCCTTCATCCTGCCATTCTCTCTCCATTTGTCCTGCTTTTTCATAACATGGATCTACATGGCATTAGGGACTTCCGTTGTTGTTTCTCAGAGTGTTTGTTTATTGCCTGAATCTCTCTACTAAAATGTAAGCTCCATGAAAGTAGAAATGCTGTAGCGTTCACACAACACTTAGTAAAAAGAGATCAGGCTCTGCTTCTCCCAAAATCTGTCTATATTATGTAAATAATCTAGAGACCTAAAATCAGGCACTGCCTTGTCCTAACCAGGAGGGAAGCAAGAGGCTTTTTCCTAAGAAAAGAGGTCCCTTTTTGAGCTGACTAATCAGGTATTTTTTCCTAAGAAGGTAGTAATACTACCACGTCTCCAGGAGTCCATTGGTGACATTACATCCAGTGTCCTCAAGAAAATGATCTCTAAAATCCTATCATCCTAACAATATAACCCCGCAGATTCTTAAAGCATAAAGTAACGAAGACATTTTCCTCCAAGAAAGGTGGATGGTTTGTCTGCAAAACATTAGGGGGGAAAATTTTCAGATAAATCATTAAGTTTGAGGAAATGGGATGTGATAGCCATGTCCTTTGTTGCTCAATGGCCATCAAGTAGCAAAAGAAAGCTAACATTAATTTGGCACCTTCTATGTCAAGCACCAAACCAAGGACTAAAAGGGTTCACTAAATCCTCTTAACAATCATATAAGGTAGAACTATTATTTTTTCCTATCTTCGCCCACTCAGCTGCTGTACCAAATTGCCATACACGTGATGGCTTAAACAACAGACATTTATTTCTCACAGTTCTGGAGGTTGGGGAGGTCTAGGTCAAGGTGCTCACCAATCTGGTTCCTGGGCAGGGCACCCTTCCTGGGTTGCAGACGGCCTTTCTTCTCATAGCAGCTTCACACGGCAGAAGGCAGACAGAGAAGAAGCAACTCTTATGTCTCTTCTTCTTTTCTTTTTTTTTAAAGATTTATTTTTAGAGAGAGGGGAAGGGAAGGAGAAAGAGAGGGAGAGAAACATCGATGTGTGGTTGCCTCTCATGCATCCCCAACTGGGGACCTGGCCCGCAATCCAAGCATGTGCCCTGACTGGGAATCAAACCGGAGACCCTTTGGTTCGCAGGTCAGTACTCGATCCACAGAGCCATGGTCCTCTTATGTCTCTTCTTACAAGGGCGCAAATCCCATTCATAAGTGTTGCACCCTCATGACATAATCACCTCCCAAATGTTCTACCTCCTAATATCTTCACATTATGGCTTAAGATTTCACCATATGAATTTTGCGGGCATAAATTCAGTTTGTAACATTTTCGTGTAGAAAAACTAAGGACTAGAGAGGTCAAGTAACTTCACCAAGGTTATAAAGGTAGGTAGTAAAGTTAGGATTTCAACCCAGGAGGGACTTGTTCTAAAGCCTGTGTGTTGAAATCCTTTGCTAACCTACCTCACAGAAAACGAGGCAAAACAACTATCAGTTCATTGATCAATAATTAAACTAACCCTATTGTGTAACCAAAAGGGGGGGAAACTAAAATGACTTCACTATGACCCTGAAGCACAGAAGACATTCTCTCACAGGAGTTTTGGTCCATTGATTTCCATATAAAGAAAAAAACCAGAGAGAACAACAGCTTTATTGAAATGGGATTTATTTCACGTAGACAAAAAGGGAAACTCTGATTTATCAGAATGGTAAACCCTAAAATCAGACACCAAGAGATATGGAGATGCTGTAATCTCTGAAGATCTTAACAATGATCATTTCACTTTCACAGCCATCTCTCCTGAACAGTTTGGTATCCACCTGCCAAAAGGTAAGGGGGCCAGGACATGCGCACTCTCCAGGCTCCGTTCGGCAATAAGATTCAGTGCTTCTGCGCCAGTACGGGGGGCTAATTAAATCCACCGTCACATGGTGGGGCCAGCAATTATGTTTTAGAACAGACTAGGACCTCTCTGTGACCTCTCTGTGACCCAGAGAATAGCAGCATCAGCATTTATGGGCCAAATGAAATAAAGCACTGTCAGCAGTGTTCCTTACCACAAAAAAATACAACAACAACAATAATAATAAAAGTATCAAGACATAAATCCACACATAGGATGGTATCTGGAGCACCCCAGGCATTTATGAGAATAAGGGAAATGAAATTTCAAGAAAATTAAATCTAAGCTATCAAGAGGGGCTTTTCTCAAATAAGAAAGGCCCCAACATTATAAAATTCAAGCAAAAATTCATGCAGAAGATAAGGAACAATATAAAAACTGTAAGCACTAAAACCTGGGACTCATTCCAATCACTTCTTCAGATACAAGCATGGCATAGGTCAGGATAAAAAGCCAGAGAATAATATTAGGGAATGATGTTAGAAGAGACAAATTAAGTATTTTTTCTTTACTGTAACATTAGATTTTTCTGTTTTTTTGAAACGTTGTTTCTCATAATGATAATGTTATCCTATATAAACAATTGATCATTAGTGGATTATTTTCACAGCAACGGAGCTAAGTTTTCTGAGACCCACCCATAGCCTTTTGTTCACCCCACCTTATGAGAAGAACATAATATATTTAATGACAACCACAGTGCAAGGTACCATGCATGGCAGTGGAAAAATACTTAAGATAAATTGCCTAGGCAGTGATAAAACTACTATGTCTTTATTAATATTTCATACTGAATATGGAATTAACCATCTCCCAAAAGTATTAGCTAATCATTCACAAGGACTAGCAACCATGTCCAATTTTTAAATCATGTGAAGCTGTTTTCATTCATTCATTCACTCAACAATAGTCACTTACCAAACTCCCAGTTTGTATCAAGAACAGAGTAAAAAGCATAAGTGGATGATGTTCAACCTTCATTGTACTAATCCTCAAAGACATAAATTGTAAGCAAAGGTGGTACAGGTAGTTAATGTCCTTTTAATTAGAAGAGGAAGGTTGGTCATAGGAGGTGGCAAAGCAGAGAAAGTTCCCGGAGAAGTTGAATTAGAATGTACCTTTTGGTAAGCTTTGGATTACTCACAGAACAGAGCAGACAGTGGGGATTTTTCCAAATAGGGAGAGACAAAAAGGCCAATATTAGTGCTGTGGGAAAAGCAAGCCAGGAAAGAAGAATCAGGCCCCTCTAGGAAGGAACAGAGATAACGGCAACCAAGTCCAAGCATGGCTAACTGAACTCTTATGTGGGTGATTTAATACTCAAGTGGCCAATTCCATGAGGACAGGGCTGGGTGGCGCCACTTCTGGGAAGAGGCAGTGATGGATGTTGGGTAGGTGCTAGGCTTATAGATGATGATGGTCCTTCTAGGTTACGGTGGCATTGGTTACTAAAAGATATGGGAAGAGGATACAGAGGCAGAAACACATGAGAGATTCCAGGTCTTAGCCAACAGAGGAAGAACTCTGGTTTCAGCAGGGAATTGGAACAGAAACCCAAAACCAAGTGGCAAAGCTGACACACAGGGTGAGCAGATACAATAGGGGTCAGGTAGAAGCTGTCTGAGGTGTCTGGAAGATGAAAGTTACTTTGCACCTGCTAGACCCGAGGTGTAGAAGCAAGGGTCTCTTTCAAGATCTTGCCACCTAACAGTGAGAGTCGTGCGTGTAAAACAAGGCTTGCCTGCTCAGAGCCTAGATGGAGTGGAGTATGGGGGTCACCACCGGGGGGCAACTGGCTAGGAAGGGAGCAGCCATGGATGGCTGCCATCTGCCTAAAACTGTCTCCCTCGACCATGATGCCTGACACCGTCAACTGTCTGACTGTTGTTTTAGGTTAAGGTCAAGTTGGGGAACATCTTTCACAGGTTGGATACAATCATCTAAAGCTTGAATTGAGCTGACTACTAGTGCACAGATACTTATTTCTTTGAGCCTTGGAACTAAAATGCAGATATTGATCTCTCCCTTAATTGGCTGCTGTGGCGATCCTATTCAGAGGGAACTTCTGAAGGTTAAGTAATAAACGATTGTGGTGCTATGAACCATGGTTTAAAATCAAATTAGCCTTTCCAAAGGAAAGTCATTAGAAGAGATGGCCAAGGTGTAACTTCCTCAGCCGAAAGAGCAATCAGGTAATGATAGACTGAGGCTTCCGACAGTCCCTTTCCACACTCTCTCATTCAGCATAGATACTGAGCGCTGACTACATGCCTGACCCTGTGTTAGATCCTTCCTATCTCTGTGAACTTTGAGGATACAAACAATTCTCTCCCCAGCTTTTTTTTCTCTCTCTTCCTCTGTTTCCACCTTACCCTCACTCCAATCTTTGTTAATGTTATCTTTCCACAGCCATTTCTGTTTAACAATGTCTTCCTCCTTTTCCTCTGCCTACCTTCCCTCTCCTCTTCTCATCCTTTTTCCTTTCCGGCCTTCTTCCATCTCTCTGTCCCCTTTTTTCTCACTTACTTTACCGCCGCCTTCGTTTCCTTTAACTTCTCGTAATAACAAACACAAAGACATTTAAAAATACTTAATAGCTATACTAGTCTCAATGGGGGGAAAGTATTCTTTCAAGGAAGCAAGCTCCTGTTAAGGACATAACTTGAGAAAAGTTACGTCAGGTTAGGCTTGTTAACACATTTCTATAGATTTGAACCTTACCTGGAAGAGCCAGGCCTAAAGGGAGAGAGTGCCAGGTACGTAATTTTTTCTGATGCTTGGTGACATGTAGAAGAATGAAGAAGAGGTCTATGTATGGGACACTCTGTAAGGGCAGTGAGAATGGAAAAGTCAAAGCAAAAAATTTAGTGGGGAGCCTGTCCTGAATGTTTTTCTCCCATTATTCTTTGATCCTCACAACACCTCTGTGAGTTAGGCAGCGTTATTATCCCCAGATGAGGAAACAGGTATAGAAAGTAAGTGACAGAGCTGGAACTGGGACCCAGCCTGTCTGACATCAAAGTCCATGGTGGCAAAACAAAGAGAAACCTCGCCAGCTTAGTAGTCCCGTCTGCAAGAACAAAGCCAAGTTGTTAAAGGGATCCACAGTAAGATAGTCTGAGGGCTCATGGTCCCACTGGACTGCTCTCATTCAGCTTGGGGCTGTGGTCCCCGACAGTGTGCTGGCACCAACCTGGAGCTGAATAAGTCATTATGGAACGCATGAACAGGATTCAAAGCAGCAAGCAGCGAAACTTCTGAACTGGAAAAATCATTATCTTACCCAATTCAGGAGTCATGCAGCCTCTGCGTAAACATTCCCAGGGACAATCCTCCTACAAAATAAAAGTCACAATCTGGCCACATTTTTGACACAACAGTTGAAGGCCTTAAGTTCCCATGTAATTCAGAGGCTTTAAAATATTTTTCTGACCCTCTTGCTTTTGTATAATTTCATCTGTCATCAATTCTTTAAAAATTACCAGGATATATATTTTTAAAGATTTTATTCATTTATTCTTAGAGAGAGGGGGAGGGAGGGAGAGAGAGAGGGAGAGAAACAATGATCAGTTTCCTCTCGCTACCACTGAAGCATGTGCCCAGGAATTGAACAGGTGACCTTTCCTTTGTGGGACGATGCCCAATCCACTGAGCCACGCCAGTCAGGGCCCACCAGAACGTATTGTGAATATACTTAACTCTACTGAACTGCACATTTCAAAATGTTTAAGAGTTGGGGGTAGGGTGGACGTGGAACAGGATATGGGGGGATAAACGGTGATAAAAATAGAAAATAAATTAAAAATTGGTTACAGTAACTTTTATTTTGTGTTTTTCATAACTAAACATTTTTAAAATATCAGACTATAAATATTTATGTGTATAAGTACACATATATCATGAAATATACATCATGAAATTTAGTGGCATGGACAAATAATTTATTCATTTTATTTAGGAAAACAAGTTAATATCTAGTGGGTGACTACGCAAGTCCATCTGTCTGGAAACTTGACTCTTAGCTATTAACTATTCTGGATACCCTGTTAGTGCCCCTCTCTTACACCTATTCTTTTATAAGTTTTAATAACTCATACTTGTCTTCAGGTTTCTGTGTAAACATAAGTTTAAATTTTTTTACAGTAGTTAATATTTTACCATAGATTCAGTTTGATAATTTGTGTTCGTACCTGATTATTTCTTCAACGATACTTTTATTTGGGGACATTCATGCTTCAGGTAATATATTTACTAAGCTATTGTTTAAAAATTTATTCTCGTGCAATAATACTTTGTATATATATTTCAACTATTTTGAGGGATACGTGACTAGCTTATAGTGAGTCACAAGCGGACAAAGACTATTGTGCCTACTTTGCTTATAGCAGCAACAGTGGGGAGACACATAGCCATGACTGTGACTGAGAAGTCAATGTTTGTGTTTCCAAATCCATCACTTCTATTACATCCTCACTACATGGCCAGTTGGCCTTTTTGAGTTTTTTTCATGTTTTTCCACTGGAAGCCTAAACCTGAGTCTCAGATGCTTTCATTCCTCTGCGTGGGTGGGCCACACCCACCGGACATGAGGCAAAACATCCACAGGCACAGACAGCGAAGAGATGGTGGCGAGAAAAAGAAGATAGTGGGTGCTCGTGGACACTGGGTGGCCTTGCCCATTAGTGAGAGATGGGAGAGCCCTGGGTGCGTCTCTACTCTGAGGAAGGAGATTCAGGTTTTAACTTACTCTCTAACTTTCTAGAAGGAAAGGTTCAAAGGAGAACCAACCCATCCTTGTACACCAAATGGTCTAGCTCAGCACACTGATTCCATCCGCTGAAATATATAGTGCCCAATAAATTGTCCTTAAACCTGTCTGTGCCAAAGCCTGGCCTTTGGTGTACAGTAAAGGGTGGGGTGAAGAAGAAGACCAGAGAGAAGACTAGAAGCCTGTGCTATATATACCAGCGAACATTTTAAAAAAATGCTTTCACACACAAATTCTCTTAACACACCCTGAACTTCCAGGAATCCCTGTGAATTTACCTGAACAGTCGAGTTTGTATAAAGTGTCTCTGTACACTGTATTCATGAGTATGGGTTGGGATTTTGTGGTTGCAAGCTACAGAAGCCAACTCTAATTTAATGACTTTGCTGGAAGCTTATGAGATAACTCAGAAAATCAAAGGAAAGGCAGAACCACCAGGACAGCTGTAGGATCTAGGCAGCAAGAACTGATGGCCATTTCTTCCAGTGCCAGTAACAAGATAAGTCAGTTCCAACATTTTTGATCCTTGCATAAAACAATGCAAGAACCAAATCTCAGGGAAACAATGTCTGGCTGACCTGGCCTAACTGCATGCCCATCCACTGGGTAGACAAAAGCATGGCACCAAACCAAGGACTAATGTGGGGAGGGAGAACTAATTTCTCATTTTGCAAAGGAATTGGATAGGTTGCTGGGCAATCCGAAACAGTCCACTGTAATATTATAGTCAAGGCATCATTGAAGTTCTAAGTGAAGGTACACAGAAAGAATAAGGTGGACTGAGGACTGTAGAGGCCTGGGGTGTATGGCTTGCATACGGTATGCTGGCAGGTAAGTTATTAGTTATCTCTAGGAATTAGCTGACTCTAAGAGGGGCAGTTCCTGATGCCTTTCCCCGCCCCTCTTCGTTCCCCAGCATGCTGTCTCTCTCTCCACCCCCCACCCCCCGCCCCTGCTAAGTGCCAAGGGCTCTTCCTTTGCCCCTGTAACTTGTTTCCTGAGCCCATGAAGCCCAGCTGGTTCACTTTTCCTACCTATGTTACTTTTTAAATAAACTTTTACTTGTAAAAAAAATGCAGAATATAAGAAAACTTAATATCAATACAACTATATTCTTTGAAGTCTATAGGCTTAAAGATAATAGATTTAAGTGCTATCAAGTGTGGGAAAAAACCTACAGAGTCCCATTCCGAGTTCCATTTTCCTGACCATCCAATATGCTACAGGTACAGTCTGTTGAAACTCCACCTGTCCAGTCTCTTTTCCTTTAGCCTTGTTTGTCTTGCTCAGACTTCAGGGTTATTGAAACCGTTGTTGTAGCCACAATTATTGTATTAATCTGTTTCTAAACACAACAATATGTTATATCCAAGCACATTTTAATAATCTATTTTAAGATATGAAAGACTCTTGGTTATAGTATAGATTTATGGATGCATGATCTTCCAAATTAATGCCAACGTATAATTAATTCCCAGTCACTTAAAATATGTAGTTGGTGAAACTACTCTGCTTTTTTTTTTTCCACTTTGATGTTCCTCTGTCTTCACATTTGTTTCAGTGTCTCTACTACAATCATATTCTTATTTATTTTCTCTCTGTGCATTCTTGGGATATTTCGGCTCAGTTGAAATACAATATCAAGCTTCACTGTTTTATTAAAATATCAAACAGCAGACTCTGGGTGGTGAGCCAAAAGTTGCCAAAGGATGTATTTCTTTTGTCTGCTGTGAATTATGCCAGCGGGCTCAGCAGAGTGGTAGACTGTGTGTTTTATATTACGAAGTGAATATGTGAGAACTGATCCTTGCAAGGACCTGATTGTCCTGTAGCCTTATGCTATCATCAGGGGAAATTTAAGCATTTTCTATTTTCTCCACAGATAAAGTGTATGTTTTCTTTGGCTGTTCTTCTATTGAATTTGGTTAATCCCTTTCAAACCAGGAAATTCTGACTTAATATATAGAGACCATCCTTTGCACAAAATCTTTAATATCTTGTGTTTACTGACACACAATCCATCCCTCATCTTAACTGTGCTCACACAAATTGTGCTGACTTATACTGAACCATACCAAATTTCATTAGTGATTCTGAGTTTGTTTTTTGATTTTCAATAGCAGTTGAAAGTGAGTTGGCATAGTACTTTGGATGGTTTCTTTTGTAAATAGTGATTATATAGATATTCCCCAACAATTGTTACCTTTGAAATTATTCAGTTTTCACATTAATAGAAAAGGAAATGGCTAATATTCCCTCTCTACACTTTATTTTTTAATAGTTTATTTTTTATTATTTTTTTCCATTACCATTTATCCCCCTTAGACCCTCTTCCAATTCCACTACCTTGTTCTCACCCGAAGCCACCACACTGTTTTCCATGTCCGTGCGTTCTTTCTCTTTTTTGCTCAATCCCTCCACCCCGAACTTCCTCCCCGCCAGGTGTCAGCCTGCTCTCTGTCATTCTCTATACTTTAATTCTACAGTATCTTCATATGATTATAAATCCACCCCCCTAAATTTCAAGTTTTTTAATCTGATTTAAACCTGGAAAAATTACTTTCTCCTTTGATTTCCATTTACCCATCTGTAAGAGTTAGCAACGTCACATAAGGTGAAATTCACTGGGAAGTCACCCTGACAGGTGGCTCTGGGGGAGGAGAGGCGCCTGAGTAATGGGTTGTATCAGTCTTCCTTCTCACTGCGCTTCTCCCGCGTGCCCACAATTCTGATGCACAGCTTTTTGCCTAGTTCTAGAGTTTTAAATCTTCTCCTTTTAGGAAATAATCTTTCCCTGTAAAGTTTAGTCACATACTGCTCGTTCCTGCAGTGTCTCTTATTTCCTAAACAAAAGCATGGAGTGTGATTCAACTCCTAAATTCTAGCAACTTCAGTAAACTGAGATGTGTTTAAAGAAAACTGTAAATGAGTCATTTTGCTATCTCATAACCGTAAGACTCTAGAATGTTTTCTTTGAAAGGAATGTAGAGAACATCCAATCCAATCTCTGCATTTTACAGATGAGAAAACTGAGATTTTGGGAGTTTGAGGAATCTTGAGATTCTCTCAAAGTCACGAGTCTAGCAAGTGGCAGATCCATCCATATAGTATATATTTATTTGTATAATTCTCAAAGCATGCAATATTGACATTTATTTATCAGTTTCTTTTTTAAAAATATCTTAAGCCCTGGCTGGTGTGGCTCAGTGGATTGAGCGCTGGCCTGCGAACCAAAGGGTCACTGGTTCGATTCCTGGTCTAGGGCACATGCATGGGTTGCACGCTGGGTCCCCGGTGCGGGGTGTGTGGGAGGCAACCACACATTGATGTTTCTCTCTTCTTTCTCCTTCCCTCCCCCTCTCTAAAAATAAATAAATAAAATCTTTAAAAAAAAATGTTTTAAGTGTCTTAAGACTAATAGAGCATGGTTAAATTTTCAAACTCTCAAAATACAACTGAAATAACCTATATTGTTTCATTTCTTTATCAAAGCATTACTACTGAGGCTTGTGCCTTTAAGAATAGTTTCTAAAAAGTGGTTATTCAGAGATGATATTTAACATATAACAACAGTACATCATAGGCATTGCAGCAATTGGTGTGTCTGTCCTGGTATTGCCAGCTGCATATGAGCGTGGGTGTTCTATCCAAAAATAGACAACGACCTGCACTAGAAATAAAGAAATAATCCTGGGAGGTGGCTGCCATATAATGAAAATGCAACAATACCCAGTAAAGCTATAATATTTTCATTATCATATTTGTTCAACACAATTTGTTCTTTTTCAAAAATTAAAGGAGAAAACAAAGGGTTTTTCACATTGTGTATTTCTAGTGGGCTGACCACCAGATTTAGCTATTGGCAAGTGTCAGAGCTGAAACCCTAGAGCTAGTGAAATTGTTTGCTACTCAAGTTAAAATTTTTAGTACGTTATAAAATAAACTGTGGCTATAGTTATATATGTATATAATTTGTAGAGTTGTTACATTGGGTTTAGGGAGTGAGGACATAATAAAATGCTTTATTAGCAACCTTGAATAGGAGCTAAATTAGTGTTTACTGATTTACTACAGAACTTCATGAACAATGGCAATGGATTTCTCTCAAAGTCAACATGGAAATGCACTATGGTGTTTGCTTTGCTGAGCAGGTCTGAATTTGTGGCAGGAACCCATACAATTTTCCTCTGTTTTTCCATTATTTGGAAGAAACAGATGGAGTGCTCTCCTTTTCTCTTGCTCCTACCCAGAAGAAATGTAAAAGAATCATAAAAGATTACTATTAGAAGGGACCTAGAGGTTTAATATAACTTTCCACACAATGTAAATGGACTCCTGAAGCATCCCTGAAAATCTTCACTCAGCTGCTTCTTGAACATTTTCATTGCTTAGTGAGGCAGGCTGTTCCTTACACAAGGGCTCTGGTTGGGTAAACGTCTGTGTTAACCCTTTGCGCCAGTGTTTCTGAAAGCATGGTCCCTGGACCTACAGTATTAGCATCTCCTGGGAACTTTTAGAAATGCAAATTCTCAGGCCTCCAGACTGAATGAACCAGAAATTCTGAGAATGGGGCCCTACAGCCCTCCTGCTGATTCTGAGGTAGGCTCAAGTTTGAGACCCATTGCCCTATACCAACCCCCATATAATAGATTCAACAAGGATGCTTCATTATGACCCTTTGTGTCGCAAATATCAGAAATCTAACTGTAAATTTACCTTTAGCATAAAAAGGAAAATCCTAATTCATGAGGCTCAGGATGGTGAGGTACCTCATAAGATCAAGGGCATTGATCTAGAAACTAAAGGACCTGGGCTTCCAGGGTGGGAAGAAGACAAGGAATGTCTCATTCTCCTCACTCACGAGTGCTCACCCTGTCTCGATCCACCACCCTCAGCCCCTGGGTTGCTCATTTCTTTCCGTCTCTGCTTGATTGTATCCTCTTCTCCTGACGACAGGTCTCCACTCCTGGTGGAGAAGATGGCCAGCTGCCCTCCCTCCCACTCACACACAGACCTTCCTATCTCCTCTGCACCTGACCTCAGGGGTCAGGCTGTCCCTGCCCAGGCTCCAAATCAAGAAACCCCAGGAAAGAACCCCTAGGGCAGGAAATGTTAGCCAAAGAAAGGCACTGGGAAATATTGCCTGGCAGATAAATAAGCTACTGCAGTCTACTTCATAAACTATAGACAATTTTACTTTGAGGGGAAAAAAAAAGTTTAGGAAGACCAGTCACCTTGACCAAATCATTCAAGTGAGAATTGAAACCAAAAAAAAAAAAAAAAGTATTTAAGTAATTATATTAAAAGCAGTATTTAAGACTACACTAAGCCACTCATCTACTGAAGACCTTCCTGGAAAAATTTACTTTGGGTTTTAAGTCAACATATTTGTACTGAACTTTTCCCCCAGATGAAAAAAAAATAGTTTTATAAAAATAGCTTCATGAGCCTGCAGTAAAACAATGGTGAAAGAAATACCATTTTTCCTATTTCAGACAGACAGTTGAGATTTTTTTGCATTTATGTCATTCAAAAAATGATTGTTAGACACTTCCAACTTGGCAGGAATGTACTCCCAATGGAGGAAGGGAAAAATCAAGCCAATCTAAAGTCATAAAGATTTTTTAAATGTATTTAAGAAGAAGCACAAAATAGAACATTTTATGGGTTTTTGGAAGAACTTTGACTTAAGGCTTCCTGATTCAAAAAACTGTAATAGAGGGACTTGACTTTAGCAAAAGGACCACTTTTTCTTTTGGAAAACCTTCTACCTTAACTCAAAAAAATATATATAGTAATGAACTATATGCATTAGGAATATAAATCATCAAAGCATAAAGAATTTCAAAGGTTTTCATAGCAATATGCATTTGATCTCCTCAGCCATAGCTGGTTCTTCCCACCTTCCCTTTGAATGCTTTACAATATCATAACACTTTATGGTTTGTATTTTTAGGGCATATAATAAACATATTAAATGTGCTATAGAGCTGAATCAACATAAGGACCTTAACTCTGGAATTTCCTGGTTCTTGAATGTCTAAATTCATAACACTGTTGTGTTACAGTCCAGGGGTGTCCAACCTTTTGGCGTCTCTGGGCCACACTGGAAGAAGACAAGTTGTCTTGGGCCACACATTAAATACATTGTGACACATAATCACACACACAAAAAAAAATCTCATAATGTTTTAAGTAAATTTACAGTTTTGTGTTGGGCCACATTCATAGCCATCCTGGGCCTCATGTGAACCCCAGGCCGCAGGCTGGACACCGTTGTCAGTTACACAATTTATGTAACACTGTTTTATAAAAACAAGTACCATTCTAGGTTTTGTCTTTTCCCCTCTCCACCAATTGGACCATTGTGCCTCTCCGAGACAGCCTGGGATAAGGGTGATGTCAGCCAAGCCGAGTCGAGCTGATATGCACTCAATGGATTCTGAGACTGAGGCTCTTACTACTCTTTGAAGAAGATTCTATATGAAGTATCGCTATTCCATTCTTCCAATTATTACCGCCTCTTCCCACACGTTGCTGTCGAATGACGAAGCAGGACAGGAGCCTGCTGCAAAAGCAAAGAAGCACTAGTGGCTCTTACGTGAGGGGTCGAATCTGGGTGAAACGTGAGCTCGCTCTTTTTCCATGATCTTTCATAACAGAGACTAAACCTGAAGCTTTCTAGAACAGACATTACACTTGGTTTACCCTTACTACAATTCCGTTGCAATAGATAATCGGTAAAAATAAAATCAGAAGAGCCTCATCCTCTTCTCCATCTGAACACTACATAAGCACCCCCAATGCTATGTTGCCTTAAGTAGCAACGGCAAATTTCAGACCTCCATATGGATATCCCCAAAGCCATCTGGTTCTACTCTCACAAGTTACCGTCAACTGGAACTCAAACTGCCAACAACATCCTAGCACCAGTTCTTGTTTTAGCAGGAACATTCTCAAGCCTCTGGCTTGGGTCAGAATCTTGCTTTAGGATGTGTTTTCCTTATGAGCCCTGGCGTGCTGGTTCTGTTTATTAACTTTCTTCTCTATTCTGAAGTTCTGAGCACTGAGGATTAACATATATGATGATTATTTTAATGATGGGTAGGATAACAACGAGAAGACGACTTCCCAGTCATGTAAGGAAGGTTTACCAGAAGCCAGCCACCTTATTAGGTGTAGTCTGTTTTGCTCCAGCGTCTATGTATGTAATGCAAATTACTTCATACAAAGACAGTAACTAGGAGGATAGCAATATAATCAAGATGGCTTTGATTCATGTGATTTTTCCCCAGCCTTTCAGTATTTTACAGCTCAATGCACACTTAATATTTTACAGTTCAATGCATACCCTTTAATGAGCTTTAGAGAACCACAGGAAGTAAGGAAGCAATCCAGTACTTAACATGGCGCTTATTCATCCCCTTCTTTCCCCTTGGAAGTGCTCCCTGGTATGTTTTCCTGGATCTTGGTGTGTTTTGCCCTCATCTCCCTCGCTAGGCGGCATCCGTGCTTACCTGTTCCCCCTTCCATCAAGCAGCCATCACCTTTTCTTAAAGGCAAGTCTTCTATTTACTTAATATTTTCTTTCTTAGGAGAAGCTTATTTGTGATAGTATTTTATTAGGATGGATTTTGTTATTTCCGCTGCTTTGGTTACAAAGTTGCATAGGTTTTGAGCAACCTACCCCAACCCTTTTTCTCCAAACACCCTCTTACTTTTGGTGAGCAAGTTTGCGGAATGAGTCCTTTCCACACATGGTACAGAAATGCCCGTTCTCTGCCCATTTAGCCTTAGTCAGTGTTGCCACTATTTTCTGACACAGGTATTATTTCCATTAGCTGTTGAAAGAAAACCAAGGCTCAGAGAATGTAAGTAACTTGCTCCAAATCTCATGGTTAACGGCGAGGCAAGATGCCTTTGAATCATCAAGTACGCCCATCTATTAGCTGGACTCATAAACCTATTCGACTACTCTTTGTAGGCTTGAAGAGGACCCAAGCTGAAGGCGCAGGCCATGAGCCACAGGTTCCCGTGCCGTACGGGCACTGCGATGCTGGGGCCGTGGTCTGCCCTGCCACTCTCCAAGACCGAGAGTACGTCCTCTTCTTGTAGAAGATATCCCAGAACATTTTTTTTTTATTGTTCCAGAAAAAAGGCTCCATAAAAATAAATTAAATATGTGGGTCAGCTGTAGCAAGCTACTGATAATGTCACATGAGGGAGTTCTGCAGAGGGAAAAAAAAACGTCAGGCTAAGCCTGACCTGGCCCTGGCTTAATACTGTGATATAGCACATTCCAGAAGAAGAAAATAGGATGTTGAGGATTCAAATAAAAAATAATCCCAGAAGAGATTTTCTATTGCTCATTGCATTCCTTTTAGAAATTGAATGTGACTTGAGGAAAGCACTTGCGTTCTCACAGATGTGAGCATAATGCATTGTTAAAGAAACTGCCTTTACGCAGTTTAATCCTATTTTTATTAAAATAGAATACATGTTCACAAAACCTCTGGATGGTAAACATCAAAATATTAGTGGTATTAATCTCTGAGTAGTAGCATTATGGGCGTGATTTTTTTTTATTAATTTATATTTTACAAAATGTCTAAAATGAACAAGCATAATTTTTCTAAAAAGGAGTGATAAAAGTTGCTGCCGACAATAATTTTTAGGAGAACTCTGTGATCATATTTCCTAAACACAATTGATTTTGTATTGGGAAAGACAGTAATAACTTTTTTTAAAATTAGATCAGTCTTTGGTATCACTCAGCTTTGTTGTCTGCCCTGTAAGTGTCACAGACTCATGTCTTTTTCACCCCTATTCTTTCATTTCAGCTTGTCGGGACTCTGCTGCCCCCTCTTTCCCATGATGCCTTTCCTCTCCTCCACACTCACTGGCTCTCGGTCCACCTGCTCTGCTTACCTTTGTGCTGCCATTTCTCCTCCCTCATCTCCCTCAAGTGTCACTGCTTCGCTGGGATGCCCTGGCCTCCCTTGGTTCTAGCATTCTCCTCCATCCCGTCATGCCCATGTTCACACCTGATTACACTCCTATTATTGTTTTATTCACCTTTTTTTTTTTTGCTTGTTTCTCCCAACAATAGCAGTGGCTATTTGTCTCTTTGAAGGAACCCATGAAATCTGGGTTTGCTGACAGAGCCAATAAGGTGACAGATTCCTCCTAGAAAATGATGCACAAAACCACACCAACAAATCTCTACTGCTAAGGCTTTCCTCTTGCCTCTCACTCCTGTTCCTTCGTTGCAGCAGTGACGTGGGCATACCTAAAAACCAGGAGGCACCTCAGTGAACACGCACAAGGTTATCACAGACCACTCTCTCAAACTCTAGGACCTGACCTCTTTGGAAGATCCCTGTAAATTATCAGAGCTTGCAATTACGTCTACTTCCATCCATAAATCCTTGTGGTGTCTATCTCCCATCCCTTCATATTAGGGCATCCAAAGTTCACATCAATGCCAGCTCTCCAAATCAAAATGAGCATGATGTCATTCATTCAACAGATCAGCCTGATGTTCTGTTTACACAGAGGATCGAAATGGTTAAGATCCCTGTGAGCTCTGTTGTCATAGCGAGAAGAGTTAGCACAACCTTGTGGCAATGCAGTGACTCTATGTATCCTACTGCCTTGTAAAAGCATACAGGTTTATTATACTCTTTACTGGTAGCAATTAGAAAGATCGCGCTCGCCACATCAATAGTTGCAACTCCAAGCACCAGAGACTATGTTAATATATTCCAGTAAAGATGCAGCATCTCGTACAACAGCTGCATCTGGGTAGCCCCAGCCAGCACCTGCCTTGGTCATTCCGGTTTTCACAAGGACCATACAGGTGAATTAATGGAAATGTGATGGAGGTTGCTACTCTTGCATCCTGTTGCCTAGCTCCACAGTTC
The DNA here is from genome assembly GCA_004026545.1 of Mormoops blainvillei. NCBI lineage: Eukaryota > Metazoa > Chordata > Mammalia > Chiroptera > Mormoopidae > Mormoops > Mormoops blainvillei. The sequence continues at coordinate 28,192 of PVJD01007020.1, read as the reverse complement.
TTCTGGAGACACACTATTGCTTCTGATTTACTGTCCTGGCTGGAGGAGGGAAGTTTTAAGGCCTTCCACTGGGCTCTTTCTACCATAACAGCTCTTACTCCACAGATCAAGTATCCAATGTAAGGATTCTGCTGGCAGTGAAGTATGTTCATCCCCATCACACACTTGGGAACTGGGACAATAACCACAGATGGGTCTGCTGACTCACTGGATCCACCATAAGACGGAATTAGGCAGGAATCCAATTATTACCTGAGTGCCGTAAGTTTTTACTATAACTGGGGGATGGTGGTGGTGGTTTGAGCCCCCTATGTCCAGTAGCCCTCAAAAGCCCTGGCCATTCCCCTTGCTCCTCTGTCTACTTATTCTGGTACATGAACACAGGTCCCTTTAGAAAAAGGAATGGGGGAAATAATAACTGTATATTCCTCCAGTGGCCCTGTAGAACACTTTCTTGGGTGGACCTGGCCTATCCTTCCGTCAATGTCTGCTGGGGCTGAGAACTGGCTCAGATATGGAAACTAGGGGAGGGGTCACAATTTCCATCTTTGCAGTTGGATTCTCACCCAGGGAGCCTTAGATCCTGCCCTCTCTAGCCCAGTTCCCTCAAAATTTACCCCTAAATAAGCCTTCCCATTTCCTGCCAGTACATATTAGCCTGATCTCGAGGCAAGGAAGGGAAGCAGGAGCAGATCTGGAAGAGGATGCTCATCTCTGAGACAACTGCCTCAAGTGAGATCTTTGAAGGGTCTCCAGGAGAGAAGAGGCTTCTTTCCTCCAGCATGGGATGGTGAGCTACGTCCGCCAACCCGGGAAATGCGGGAGGGCCTGGGGGCTCAAGATTCTCTAGCTCATCCACCCCAATGCCTCCTCTCCACGTCCCAGGGTCTCCCTCTTTCCTATCTGGGCTCTAACTTTGGCAGAGTGACTGGTCAAGGTTGTGCCTTTACTATCTCTTGTAGCTCTGTAGCCTTGTTACTAAATCCTGGCCCTGGGGTCCGGAAGATGCAGCCTTTTCAGATGCCACCAGGGAGGCTATCTGACTTGCACGGCGTGTCCTCAGTGGATGTTTGATTCATCTGGGTCTGTTACTCTCTTTTTCATGGCTTCTCATGCTGTTAACAAGACCCAACCAACTCTGCATCCACATGATACACGCTGTTCCCGTACCTTCCAGCTGCCATTGCTGCGGGGTAAGACAATGCCCCAGGGTGTACCCGCATTTCAGCCCACTCCATCACTAGTAAATTCTTCATGGTAGAATGCCACTGTGAGCCAGCAGTTTCTATCACCTCACTTAACACCAGGCAGGGGTCCCCAACTGGTGAAAGACCAAGACTCCTCTCCGGAGTTTTGCTCTCCGGGCTACTTCTGGTTTGAAAGGCCCTGGCCTGGGTTTCCATAACAAGTTGAGCCTAAGATAAGGGTTCGCAAGCAGGTAGTTTATCTGGGGAAGTGATCCCCAAGGAACAGGAATGAGGCAAAGAAGAGTAAAACAGGGAAGGAGGAAAACCAGTCGAAGGTGTGGTGCTAAACTGGCCACTGGGCTCCATCCTGTGGGAACTCTCTGAGCAGCCCTGTGAAGCGTATCTCAGAATTGTCCACCTGGGTGTTTCCCGTGGGTCAAGGGCCCCAGGAAATGAACCTCGCTGCTAGGTTGGCACAGCCTTGTGTCAGAATGGCTGAATGGCTTCCTACAAGCCTGCCACAGGCAGGAAGCGAGAGAAATGTGATGAGGCAAAGGCAGGGTGCTGTCAGCTTATCCCTGCCCATTGTTAGTGGCATGCTTAATACTGGGGTGCAAGGCCACCCCACCTAGAACCCCATGTCATGTCAACAGGTAGAACAAAAAGATGTGCCCAAAGAGTGCAGGACATGATACAAGAGGTCTCCCCAATGCCTTTGCTCCCAGAATATGGTCTCATATTATTCTCTTTGCCTAAAACGTTTCATTTATCAACACTCTGATACTATTCTGGAAACAATCTCAACAGGGAGTCTTTCCCCATCTGTGAAGCTTAACCCCAAGACACTCTGATTATCCATTCACCCCATTCCTCTGTGTTATTGCCTCTCTGAATAATCAGATAATGACTCTTTTCTCAGGTTGTTTCTCATATTCTTGAACTTTCCCTGGTCACATATTATAATAAATTGGTGACCAAGGTAGAGATAGCAAAAATAGACAATGCTTTCAAGGAGCTTTGCTGTAACATGGGAATGAGTCAAAAACCCAGGGGAGAAGTAATGGCCTTGGGGATGAGAAAAGCAACGTCAGGAATAGTGTCCTTGAGCAGCAGAGGTAGAACGAGTACTGGGACATTAGATGGAGAAGCTGGCTTGAGACAGGAACACAGACAGTTCATCCGGAATCACCGAAGGGGAGGGAAAGAGTGTGTGTGGGTACAAATGCAGGAGTGTGAGGGGGGTGGGGAGAGTGGGGGGCGAAGTGTATGAGGGTCCTCCGTGAAACCAGAAGCAAAGTGGGTCCAAGGAGGAGTGTATGGTAGGGAGAGAGGGAAAGGTGTGAGTGCAGGAGAAGAATATGGACATAGAGTAGAATGGCCCAGAGGCTCTGGGGCTACTTGAGGTCAGTGCTGTGAGTTTCAGTGAGGATCAACAGCATGGTTGTGTGTTTTTCTTCAGTCACAGTCAGCTGTCCAAGTGCAGGCAAGGAGTAGGCAGAACGTTTGATATAAACAGGGCTAGAATTTTGGCAAGCATGTATGTCAAAGTGAGCGAGAGGCCAGGGAGTCCAGAGTGTGGGCAGAGGCATGTTTATTATGATTGTCCAAGAAGTCTAAATTGAGCTAGGAGGGAAACAAGGTCATGGGGGGCTGAAGGATAGTGAGCAGGTGGTAGGATCCATGGTATGGAGGGTCCAGCGGTGTTGAAGGATTATTGGAATTTGGGTCCTAGAGAAAGTGCTGGAAAAATAGGAAACAGTGGTCAGAGTGAAATTCTTGGAAGTGAGAGTTATAGAGGGCTTGCAGTTATTAGTAATATTAAGTCTAAACTACAACCAAGGGAGTAGGTGACTGAAGTAGCACCGAGGTCACTGAAGGAAAGAATAGCAAGGAATGGAAAGGCCTGCGAACTGGCTGAGCGCTCTCCATGTATATTCCCGCCACCAAGAATTCCATGTTGGAGGGAGTGACAGTGAACCAGTGCATTTCTTTCTTCCTGCTACTGTAAGCAACTACCACATACTTAGCGGCTTCAAACAATACAAACGTATTATCTTACAGTTACAGTCAGACATCTCAAATCAGTCTCTTTAGGCTATAGTCAAGGTGTCAGCAGGGCCAGTTCTTTCTGGAGGTCCAGGGCAGGACTCGTCCCCTTGCCTTTTCCACCCTCTGGAGGCGGCCTGCATCCCTTGGCTGTGGCCCCCTCCTCACAATTGCATCCCTCCAACCTCTGCTTCTCTTGTGTCTCCTTCTGATTCAGATCTTCCTGCTTCCTTCCCATGAGGACCCCATGGATAACCTCCCCATCTCAAGATCTTTAACTTACTCCTATCTGCAAAGTCCCCTTTGGCACTTACATAATTCACATGTTCTGGACACGAGGACATGGGATCTCCGGCGGGGCGGGGGTTGGGGCGCAGGTTGTGGCATTATTCATCAGTGTCCCACACCAGCAATATTTTTTTTTCCTTTATGAAGACTCCTGACCCTGGCCTTTCCACCTCACCCCAGGCCGTGTTGATAAATATTCCTTTTGGGTCACCATTGTACCTTCTAAGAACATTCCTGTTTAGAGGATATGCCTTCTTTATGTGAGTAATTACACTGTTAGTTTCTGGGTTAATTGCTGTTAATACAAATAGGAAACAATGTCATAAAAAGTTCCCACCCCCATTGCCAAGGCTTGCTGATAAGTCTGCCTCCCACGTGGACTGCGGAGCACGACAGGACAGGAACTACTTACAGTCATCTCTGTGTCCTTGGTGCCTGCCAGGGCACCTGACATATGATATGCACTCAGGGGACCTTGTAAAATTAGTAAATGAACTCTAGGTGCATTTAGTAACAGAAGCACCTTCTCTAAGTGATCACAAACACAAAAGGAAACTATTTTCATGACCCTAATCCAGCTTCCCGACAACACTGAATTAATATGCCCTTAATGTACCCACGTATCATTTTACTAATCTGCATGCTAATCCCTCAGATGTCTGGAACCAACTGCTGGTCTTCTGAATATTATGTGTTTTTAAATATCCACCAGCGAAGATCTTAATTTAGGGGCACTTGGACATCAGAGTTTGCGATCGCCCTGCCAAGGGTGCAGGTTTTTTAGAGAATTTAGATTGGGTCACATCCCCAGGGAAACTGCCTGAATTAAAAAGGAACCTATTACCCATCTCTTGTTCGATCACAATTAGAGACTGACAAAAACACACCCGCAATCGTATAAAACACCGCACCCCTCAAAAGCAGCCTGGCAAAGAAATAAATAATATCATATACAAAAATCAACCATAGACACATTAAATGTAGATTTTTTCAATAATTATTACCTCAAGCGTCAGATGAGAGCAAACTCTGTAACCTACAGTTACAGATCATGGTGAAATTAGACTCTGGGACACTGAGTTCATTGTAAACCTTTCGTCAACAGAATTATCAAAGCATAAATCATGTTTTAAGTTGACAAGCTGTCTTCAGCTGCGCAATCCCACCACTGTGGGTGCTCCTTTGGAAATTACAGAGACCTAATAGCTGATCGGCTCCCCAACTGGAAAATCCCCAGAAAAGTTCCGCCATTGGAATGATGTAGACTCTTGATTCATGAATCCCAGTCCTTGCCAAATTATTATCCCTAATTAATAGGAGGAATATTTCCCCCTGAGAATGCAGACAAGGGTTTGTCCATCCCGTTTTCAGAAAATACTCCCCATGTTACAATCTAGTATACTAGAGATTTCTTCAAGACTCCAAGCCTGTTTCTTTTCAACAAATTAGTGTCACAGTTTCTAAATTTAGATTTTATGTACAGAACAAACATACTTCAGGCATGGGAGGGGCAATGATCCCAGTATTTTCTGCTTTAGCTCAACAAGAAAACGATGCAAAACAACTTAAGGCTGTTGGCAGCATTTATCAGTCATTCATCAGTCTTTGATTCCTTAGACAAAAGACATCCAAAGAGCTGTCCTAATATAGACACAAATCATTTGTGTTTCTGTGGGGTAGCATCCTACCATCAAAATCAGATGGGGCTAGTTATCTACCTAGAGAAACATGCACACATGAGTAGAGGGACACACACAAGTGTGAACACAAGCGTGTTCAGCAGGTACCAGCCAAAGTGAAAGAGGTTAGATGCCTTTTGGGAAAAAGGAATCACTGGATGGGCACGAGGAGAGCTCCTGGGGTGCTTGGTGGGGTTTTGATTTTTGATCTGGGGGCTGATTACACAAGCGCATTCACTTTTTGGAAATATGTTGAACTGTGATGATTTGTTCACATTTCTGAATGCATGTCATGCTTCAGTAGACAGTTTAAAAACAAAAACAAAAACAAAAACAAAAACAAAAACAAAAACATCAAGAGGCCTGGCCAGGTAGCTCAGTTGGTTAGAGTATCCTCCTGATATGCCACGGTTTTGGGTTCGATTCCTGGTCAGGACATATACAAGAATCAACCAATGAATGCGTAAATAAGTAAAACAACAAATCACTCTCTCTCTCTCTCAAATCAGTCAATAAAAAAAAATTTAAAAAAGATCAGAAGACCTTTTCCCAGCTATCAGAGTTGACAGCACATTCCACAGGACTAGTAGCACTGACTTCTCCGGGAGCATTCCAGAAACATGCTCTCAGGACCCACCCTAAACCTACTAAACCAGAATCTGGATTTTAGCAAGATTCCTCAGTGACTTGAATGCACACTGAAGTTTGGGAATCCCTGATCTACAGCACAATATGAAACTGTCACAGATGGTGTGGAAGACGGAAGCCCAAAGAGGCAGCCCTCACCCAGACCAGCACAGCTGCCCTATTGAGTTCACACAGTGATTCTGGGGGCATCTGTCAGAAACATTGGCTGAGAACCTCAGCTTTGCGACCTACCGTATTTATAGGTTAGCATTTTAGTGAAGAGCCGCAATTGCCTAGGATCACTACAAAAGAAGCCTGAATTTCAGGCCAAGGAAGTGCTGCTGTGATTCTGCAGTTGTTTAAAGAGATAAATGGTCTCTGCAGCGAGGGACAAAGAAAAGTAGGGCAAGCATGAGGAGAACCTGATAGAGGAGTGCTTCGCAAATAATTAGTGGCTAATTTTAGCCCGCCAGCTTACCTATTTTTTCATTGTTCAGTAAAAGTGAGTTCCAAAGTCGTAAAATTTGGCCCTGCAGACAAGACCCCAAAATAACACCGAAGATCCCACAGTGCTATCCTGTGTAATAGACGCAGAAAGCAGGGTGAGGGCAGCCTCTCAAATGAGAGGAGCTAGTCCTTTCCTCTTTCTTCTCTGTCAATCCTATCATCACCATTACCGTAGTTCTCTAGAAGGTTTGCCCTTTTAAAGGCGGGGTCATTAAGGAATGAACTCCACGTGCTCATAATGCAACATACCACGGACAGATGACGTCTTGTCTTTGTATGGCATGCTCCCTTCCATTTACCCTTGAGTCACAATAAATTGTGTTAATGACGAGACTGCCTCACTAACTCGTTTGCTCTGTGGTCCACTCTGACAGGGAAGTACTTCCTCCTGCATCGGTGACTCTTTAGTCTTATACCCCCTTCACGCTATATTTCTGACTCCTCAAGGTTTCAACATGCATTTCCTCCGCGGAGATTGAAAGCCAATTTTGTTATTCACAGGCAAATTTTCTGATTTTTCAAAGTCGTGTTGCCTTCTGTTCCTAATATTCAAGTTGATGGCATCCCCTCCCAGAAAATGGGGGTCCTCTTCAAACTTAATGAACCCTTCAATATCTTCATCGAGATTACTGATAAAGAACTAATCCCTGAGGATGTCCTTGAGTTGATAAGGAATCATTGATAATTACTGTTTAGGAATTTTTAATGGGCTAATAGAATTACCAGTATCTGAGCTTCTGGCTTAGAATATCATGTGACACAGAATTAACTACTTTACTCACATCCACACAGGCAGCTTCCCTCAACCCCACCCTCCACCCGCCACCCACTACCACCCAGCACTACATATCCTGCCTCTCTAGCACAGAAGGAAATAACATTGGTCTGGCATAATCCTCTTACCAGCCCATGCCTTGGCATTAAAAATGTAAGGAAATAAGACCGTTTTCTCTGCGTCGGAGCCAAGGCACTCCACAGCAAACCCATGTGGTTTCTGAGCAGCGTTCCGTAAGTGGAGCAGAAAACAGGCCGGACGCCCGATGCCCGGAAAGACGCACAGGGTCAGCTATTTATTAGTAAAAGTGGCAGAAATGATTTAAGATCTGAGGTCACCAGGGTCTAAGAACAACTGATCAGGGGGACAGGCAGCCACCCCGGATAAAATCTGACCCCCTCCCACAGTCCCACTCAGCAGCAGGGAAGCGCGCGATTATTTATCTAAAGCAAAAATGCAAACAATCATCAAGCAGAGACAACTAGATACTCCTTAACAAGAAAACATACGTTGGTCTGTGTTAAATTATACCTTAACCATGCACAGATAGGCCCCATAGAGGCTCCATAACTCTTCTAGTCTGCTTTAACTTGTCCTGATAATTTACTTTCTGGATAAAATCCCTGCCATTTTCATAGGACTCTGCAGAATTATTTTCACTCACTGGAACCAGCTCCTTTTCAAGAAGTAGACCTCATTCTTCCTTCTCTAGCTTTGACTTGACCATAACATATGCACAGTTTGTTCGGGGTCAAATATTTGCTCTTTGCATGTTGAGTTTCTTTTTAATGTCAGAATCATTGTTTCAACTGTAAGCAGCTAGATGTCAGAGACTCTGTTTGTGTGTGTAGATTCTTCTCTTAATACAAGTATTCTTCATCCTGTGGCAAAAGGAATAAGTCTGTCAAACTTCAGCATTAGAAAATAAATAAAGCAGGGAATTAAATTCCTAATAATTGCCTGAAGACTCTCAATTTCAGGTTCAGAAATTCCTTTTTCATGAAGTTCAGCAGGTCGAAATGGCTGTGTTCAATGCGGCAGGTGATGACAGGCACTTGTCCCCGTTCTATCTAGAAGGGCTGCAGAGGGGCAGCATCTTTGCATGGCCTGGTTACAGCTGTGACAGGCCCTACAGACACCAGTGCATGTGCTCCTGGACTAGTTCCAGAGGTCACAACCCCTAATCACTTACTTATTTTCCAATGACCTAACAAATGCATGGGAACCAAAGTCTCTAATCCAGAAGGCTCCCCAACTCCCAGAACCCCTTCCCCCCCCAAACTGCTTCCTGAGGTGGCCTCAGCCCCACTCCCTTAACTCCATGTCTCAACCCCACTGGGTCCAAGGCCCAATGTGCCCCATGCTCTGCCTGAAACCCCTCTGTTTGACTCTGTGTCCTAACCTATCCTCCCTTGACTCTACCTTCTCCAGAACTCATCCCCCCAAAATAGGATCACGACATAGAATCTGGAATCTCACTTCATTCCCAACTTAGCTGGTATACCTTTTTCAAATTGAGCACCACAGGCCATATGGGATCTCAGTCACTTTTGACACCCACAATTAATAATTGGTTGCCCCTAGAGAGGGCTTAGCAGCACAACAGAACCACTAAATTCCACTGTGCCTGATGATATATGCATCCTTGCATGATTCACTCATTCATTCATTCATATATACGTGTATCCATACATGTATTTAATTACTTATTTAAAAAGCATTTATTAAACATCCACTGTGCGCCCAGCAAGGAAGAGATAAACAATATAATATTGCCATCCTCAAGAAGCTCACACGCTAGTAGTGGAGTCAAAGATAATTATGGCTAGGAAAAAGCAGCTAACAGTGAAATGCAAAGGATATTTTGGGAGATGTGAGAAGTATCTTACCCAGCTTAGAGGGGTCAGAGAAGATTTTGGACAAGACTGGGGTAAGACACAGCTTATTGCTTGCTGTGAGGTAAATCTACAATTAAGGCAGCAAGTGAAAGCAAATTACATTTCAGAAAATCAAATTATAGGCCCATAAAGGTTCAGCCAACATATGGAAAAAATTTATATCATGTCCTTGGCCAAATACAGCCAGTCTTCAGTAGGCAGCTTCTTGCCATGAGCACAGTTAGATGGTACAGAGATGTTGGTTTGTGGCAGTTGTTACGTCCTTAGGGACTGTGTTGAGGATTCCAGGGCCACTCTCCTGCCCCAGGCTCATTAATTACTTTCATAACAGATCTTTAGAGGAAACAATATGCAGGGGACTCAGCTGTTCTAAAAGCTGACCTCTGGCTCTGGCTAGTGTGGCTCAGTGGATTGAGTGCTGGCCTGTGAAGTAGGGGGTCACTGGTTCAAATCCCAGTCAGGGCACATGCTTGGGTTGCGGGCCAGGTCCCCAGTAGGGGGTGCGTGAGAGGGAGATGTTTCTCTCCCTCTCTTTCTCCTTCCCTTCCCCTCTGTCTAAAAATAAATAAATAAAATCTTTAAAAATATTTTAAACGATTAAATAAAGTAAATAAAAGTTGACCTCTGAAGTCAGAAGAGCGGCATGCAGACACAGGGAAGGTTTGCATTTGAGTCTGCTCACAGAATTGCCTCCAGAATCTTTCCTAAATAAACGAGCCTTACAAAGAAACATCAGCTATCCACATGTACACAAGCCATGGGCTGATCTACTTAGGCCTGCCGCTTCCTACAAATAGAAAAAGGAGAAAACAGCTTCAAGTCAAAATGAGATCAACTCATCTGACCCACAAAAAAAAAAAAAAATCCAATTAATTTAAACAAGACAATTATGGCAATTCCCATGGAATCAGCTAGTTTGGGCTTTTAACTAATTCTGGGTAAAGCATGGAGGCCAAGTTGATTTTAAATAGTGACATAAACATTTACATGCTTATGTGGAGTTTTGGTTCTTTCAAATTCATAAGAAAGGTCCCTAATATTTTCTTAGTGAAAAGTTTTTCTTTCATTTTCCCAATTTTTGTCATTCCTAAGCGCCCCAAAGGCAGGGAAGTATCTTATTTTTTTTGTATCCCTGGTGTGTAATGCACAGAAAAAAGAAGAAATTTAATAAGTGCTTATGAATACATTTAAATCCCAAATTTGGAGACAGGGAGAATGGATGGGGAGGAAATAATCCAATCTCTGTTGACGAAGGGTAGTGAGTCCTGTACTCCTGGCCTGGCTCCAAGCCTCTTAACCCAGAACATAAGAACAAGCACTAATCCCTGTTCAGAATGTCGATATTTCATATTATGTTAATTTGCTGGGCAGGGCCTCTGTTTGTTTCTCCCGATCTTGTGCAGCGCTGTTTGTCCGCCCTTTGACATGTTTGTCCACCCTGATTGAAAGCTTCGACAGAGTGGAAATGATGCCTGTTTTAATGGTTTCATGGCACTCAAGTGGGTCCTTAAAGGCACTATTCTGAATGGAGCCTTTGGGGGACCCTAATGAGGGACAGCATTCTCAATGAACTGAAATACCAGAAAAACAGCCTCTCTTTGGAAGAATACTGAATGACATCACTGTGTTTTCAAAGCACAACACCGTCATTTAGAATACATTCCTCGTTACTTTGAAAGTCTCTCCCCCTTTGCCACAGTGCCCACTTCCCCAAAGGGGCCACATCTGCGGTTAGCAGAGGAAGTGGAGATAGAAGTGGAGAAGCCACTGGTTTGTGGCCGAGGTGCCCTACGTGCAGATACATGGCCACCGTATGCATGACACCCTTATCCGTGTTTCTGCCCACCACCTCCAACAAAGCTCTTAGCGGGCACTCTCACAGCGGGGGGGGCCTAAGGGGACCCTCCAGTTCACTCAGGCTTCTGCCCTGATATATATATGCCAGCGTCATAGAAAGATGGGATCACAGACCTGGGAGGAAATTTAGAGAGCAATTGTCAAACATACAGCTTCCAGGGCTCTTCCCAGGGAGTCTCTGATCCAGTGGGTCTGGGGTGGGACCTGGAATTTACATACTTGACAAGAACCCCAGGAGATGCCTGTCATCAGGAAAGCTTCAAGAACACCGATTCTTATCCAACCACCAGATTTGATAGATAATGAGACTGAGGATAGAGAGTTATAATGACTTGGCCAAGGTCACACAGCAAATTTGTGTTCAAGTCTATGCTAACCCACGAAGGGCCACTTCTTTTGCTGCATCCCCAAATGATGCTATATTACTCCTGTAATTAATTAGTCTGATGGAAACGAAGCTTTTTCATAAGCACGTTGATCACGTGGATCTTCAGGAAGCACATGGAGCAGTGTCGCCACATGTCATCTGGTGCAGTTTAGCCCATATGTGTGGCTGCATAAGACAAATACCTCCATGGGTAGCGTCTGCTTTTCCAGGCTGTGCATAATTAAAGGTAATAAAAGCCAGTCCCCCACGTGCAGAGGGATTTGCAGGAAGAAAGGACAGTAGAAAAAGGAGTGGAGAAACAGTTAAGATGAATGTTAACAACAAAAAGGATGCTTTGACCTATTTCAATGTCTTATAATTCTTATGTTACATGAACATTTTTTTAAGTGGGAGGGGTTCTATGAACTTTCAAAGGCATTGGTTTCTTCCCTATTCTTAAACCTTTTTTTAAAAAGATGGCTGCTTATTTATTATCGAAGATTCTCATATCAAAAACTTCAAAATGAGACTTTAAAAAGACAGCAGGCAAGTTAGAGACAGCAAGCGAGCTCAGACCTCCTCATTCTGCTTCTCCCTTTTCATCCCCCAGCGGCGGTGGCTCAGCCCCACTGGGCCGGCCTGCACCCTCCTGCTCCCAGTGCCCCATCCTGATGGTTTCAATGCCCATTTCTACGTATGTTTTCAGCTTCCTGACTCATACTGTCTTCCTCCTTTCTCTCTTAGGGGTGGCTGCAAACCCCACTTGATCACCCTTCCCTCCTGTTTCACATGGTTCATCCTCTGTCTCTTCCACTGGCTCTTCTTGCTCAGACTTGATGTTACATGGGTTTGCAACAGTAACTTTACAGTTATTTGTACGGAAAAAGACCTGAAGGTTATGGTTGTTGCAATAGCTTTATTAACTCAAAAGAATGTTGTGAGGCATCTGTAAACCTACTTTTGCCCACCTCCGTATTTTCCCTGGATGATTCATCTACTTCAAGCCTTCAGTTTCCATATGCTTAGGACTCCCAAATCTGTCTTAGGCCCAGATATCTCTCTTGAGCTCCAGACACAAATTGCGAACCACTTGGACGTCCTGTGGGTACCTGAAGCTTAGCTTGTTCAAAATTGGAACATCTTATATCCTCTGGCCAAACCTTCTCTCCCACCTACAGACACTCCTGTCATAGAGAATTGTGTCTCCAGCCATTCTGCCTCTAGGGTTAAAACTCCAGGGTCATCTCAGACTCCTCCCTCTCTTTCATCAGAATAAATACACTCCACACATTCTATTAATCTAGCTCAGAAGTAGTTCTTGAGAACAACCAAGCCACCACTCCCTGTCATCTCAGAGGCAAGAACCTCCGAACTGGTTTCCCTGCCCAAGGCCTCTGCTCACTCAGCGCCATCCTGCGCTGTTTGAAGAGGTACCGTACAGTTATCAAATATGGACCCGTTCGCAGGGTGGAGGGGGGTGGCGCTCAGATACTGTTAGCGAAACAATGCCCCTCTTTCCCTGGCGCCCTCTGTTCTAGGATCTTTGCTGCTGCCCTTAGAAATTATGGCTCTCGATGCCAGAGTTAGGTGAAAAGGAACGGAATTGTTTATTCAAAAGTTATACAGGTTTTGAATAATGGCTAAATGTCACTGTAAAATCTCAAAATCCCTTTAAAACACCCCCCAACACATATAGTTCTCCTTTCCCCCCTTTGCCCAGTCAGGCCAGTCAGGGGTGCCGGAGCTTGGCTCGGCAGGCCTCTCCCAGTTCCCAGCATCATCAGCTGTGTCACCACGATCTCCAGTTCTTAGCCCAAAACCACGTGGCACCTTCTCATGGCCCACCAGCAAGAGTCTTTTCTCTGCTTTCCTTCCTGCGAGGTCTTCACAGTGTCCCCCGTGGCGTGGAGCTGCCCACCCATTAGCTCTCATGCCCGGTCACCTGTAACCAGGCGAGCGGCTTCCCAGTTACCTCCTGGCTTTATGTTATACAAACCTTCCTGGTTAGCCTTGTTGATATACAAAATAACCGTCTTTGTATACGAGGAATGAAGTTGTCTTGCTGTTATTGACACGCAAATGACTCTCAAGGGCGGGGCTCCCTGGCAGGTCTGAAGCTGGCCTGTTATTCAGAGGTGCAAAGTACCTCTGAAAGGTCCGCTCCCTGTCTCCCTTCCCCTACAGGGTGGCCTGCCTTGGGATGGGGGAGGGAGAATACCCTACATTTTTCTTGGACACCCCACCTTCTGGACACCATTACGAATCCCGCTTTGGAGGGGCCCTGGCTGGACCCTGTCACAATACCTTCCTCTTCAAAAGCTGACTGGCCCTGTTGCTCGGTTCCCCTTTGCCTGTAAGGTGGGGCTGGGGCTTCTTAAAATGGCACACAAAGTTCCGGCAGCCTGGCTTTGCTTTTCATTCTGACTAATCTCTCACCACTCTCCATCCGTGCGCCCTCTTGCCAAACGAATTTGCTATTCCCCAAACACTGTAGGCTCTCCTGTCATGCTGCGCCTTCACATCGCTGTTCTCTGAGCCTGGAATCTCCCTGTCTCTCCCATTCCTCTTTCACCATCTGGAAAACTCCTGCTTGGCCATCACATCTCAGTTCAAACCTTACCTCCTCTGAAAAGCCTTCCCCAGACCTTGGGCACAGTAGCCTCCTCTGCCTCCCTGTAGCACTTTGCGTGAACGTCAACCGCTCTGGTTCCACGTTGAGATTCTGAACTGTGAGGGGCCAGGCTCGAGGGCAGCCTTGGATTCTATCTGCCCTGGCATCTGCTGCCCGCAGAGGTTGGTCAGCAAGTGGTGCAGAAATGTGATGCTGAGACCAGGTTTCTCACTAAACACATTTTTAACAGCTTTATCGAAATGTAATTCACATGCCGCACAATTCGCCGTGTAAAGTATGCAATTCGACGGCTTTTACTAAGCTCTCAGGCTTGTGCAATCACCACCACAATCAAATGTGAGACATGTTTTGGTCGCTTCAGAAATAGACCCCCCACACTTTTTACTACCTCCCCAACTCCAACACCCCTGCCCACACTTTTAACCCCCACCAGCCCTGATCTACTCTCTACATAAATGTGCTGATCCTAGACGTTTCATATAAATGAATGATATATGGTCCTTTGTGAGTCTCTTTATTCACTGAACATAATGTTTTCAAGACTCATCCATGCGTGTGTCAATGTTTCATTCCTTTTTTAATGGCTGAATAATATCCCGTTGTATAAATATACCACCTGTGTTTATTCATTCATCAGTTGATGGCCATTTGAGCTGTTGCTGCACTTTGGTTATTACGAAAAACGCTACTTTATTCACATACAAGTTTTTGTGCAGACCTGTGTTTTCATTTCTCTTGGATGCGTACCTAGGGGTGGAGGTGCGGGGTCATGTGCTAAGTCTGTGTTTAACCTTTCGAGGAACTGCCAGTGTTTGCACTGTTTAACATTCCCGCCAGCAACGCAGGAGGGTTCTAATTCCTCCAGGTCTACACTGACACTTGCTATTGGCCTTTCTGGTCATCACCATCTTGGTGGGTGTGAGGTGGTAGCTCACTGTGGTTTTGATTTGTGTTTCCTAATAACTAATCATTTTTAGCATGTTTTCCCGTGCTTCCCGGCTTTTGTATATCTTTTGGGGACAAACGTCTAGTCAAACCCTCTGCCTATTTTCAAACTGCATTATTTGTCTTTTTATTGTTGAGGTGTAAGAGTTCTTTATGTATTCTGGATGTGCTTCTTATCAGACATACAATTTACGAAAATTTTCTCCTCCTTCATGGGTTTTCTTTTCACTTTATTGATGGTGTTCTTTGAAGTACAAAGGTTTTTAATTTTGATGAAGTCCGATTTATATATATATATATTTCTCTTTTGTCACTGAGCTTTGGTATCATATCAGAAAACCCAAGGTCATAAAGATTTACCACTATATTTTAAGAGTTATATATTGTTAGATCTTACATTTAATTCTATGAACCATTTGAAGTTAATTTTTTGTGAATGGTTTGAGGTAGGGTTCTTTTGCATGTGAATATCCCGTTGTCCCAGCACCCTTTGTTGAAAGGACTATTCTTTCCTCATTGGATTGTCTTGGTGCTCTCGCAAAATGAACTGATCATAATGTGAGAGTTCACTGATGGACTCTTATCTATTGAGTTATATGCCTATCCTTATGCCAAAATGTTTTTAAACTTTTTTTTAAAAGATTTTATTCATTCACTTTTACAGAGAGGGGGAGGGAGGGTGACAGAAAGGGAGAGAAAGATCAATGTGCAAGAGATACATGGATCAGTTGCCTCTCTCGCATGCCCCCAACTGGGGACCTGGCCCGCAACCCAAGTGTGAGCCCTGCCTGGGAATTGAACCAGTGGCCCTTCAGTTTGCAAGCCAGCGCTCAGTCCACTGAGCCACACCAGCGAGGGCTAAACTTTTAATTTTAATAATGGATTGAAAGATATTGGTCCCGTCAATAATTAAATCGGAGGCAATAAAATCCGAAGCTCAGAAGGGCCCCTAAAATGACGCTAAGCTCAAGGCCCTGAGAGAAATCTCGCCCTGGAAGAAGGCGATGGGCCCACCGCTGGAGATCTATTTCTGGACCTTTTTAGGTGACCGATCAGGCATGGGTCACCATTCTTTGGAACTGGCTACATCCTTGCTCAGCAGGCTTCCTCTCTCCAAATAGTCCCACTGAAACTTTCCATTCTTCTCTTGCTTCAAAACAAGCCCCACCCTGTCCCAATCTTGCTCTCTCTCTTATCCTAAGATTCTTATTTTGAGTTTCCCAGTGTGTTAGATGTAGTTTTCAGTAATGAGTAATTCATTTTTTTCGACATGTATTTATTGAGCATCTGCTCTGTGCTAGATACCGTGTTTGACTTGGGGAATACAGTAATAAACAAAACAAAACAAAAAACTCTTGCTCTGAAAGGACTTACACTTTAAGGTGCAAATACAAAAAAAAAAAAAAGGAAAGGAAAGGAAAGGAAAAAAACCCAAGTGATCAAATAAATACATACAATAATTTCAGATAGTGCCCTGGCTGGTGTGGCTCAGTGGATTGAGTGCTGGCCTGTGAACCAAAGGGTCATTGGTTCAATTCCCAGTCAGGGCACATGCCTGGGTGGCAGGCCAGATCCCCAGTGGGGGTGGAGGGGGTGAGAGGCAGCCACACACTGATGTTTCTCTCCCTCTCTTTCTCCTTCCCTTCCTCTCTGTCTAAAATTAAATAAATAAAATCTTTTAAAAAATAAAATAAAATAATTCCAGAGAGCGACAAATGTGATGAAGAAAATGTAGAGGCCCTGGCCAGGTAGGATCAGTTGGTTAGACCATCCTCCTAATACGCCAAGGTTGAGGGTTCGATCCCCAGCCAGGGCACATAGAAGAATCAACCAATGAATGCATCAATAAGTTGAACAACAAATCGATGTCTCTCTCTTTCTCGAATCAATTTAAAACAATTTTTAAAGAAAAGAAAATGAAGAGAGATAATAGGATCACAAGTACAACTGAGCCTCCCCAAGGAGGTAGTATCTGAGCAGAGTCCGAAGGGCTGAGGAGCGAGTCATGACCTCAGAAGGGAACAGTCCAGGCAGAGGTGACAGCAAGTGCAAGGCCTCCGAGGAGGGTACATGGGACAGCAAGAAAGCAAACATGGCTGGAGACGGCTGAGTGAGGGAGAAAGCGGCAGGAAGTTGAGATCAAAGAAGCAGCTGAAGGTGAGATCATGCGGGGTTTAGGAGATGAGGATTAGGAGTTTAGATTTTATCTAAACGTGAGGGAAAACCTTGGAGAGTTTTAAGCAAGGGAGTGATCTGATCTGATCTACATGTGAAAAAGATCACTCTGCTAGAAGAAAACAGATGAATAGCTTTGTCACCTTGCGTTAGGCAAAGGTTTCTTCAATACAACACACAAAAATTTGATGCAGAAGAGAAAATACTGAAAACTTGGACTTGATAAAAATGAAGAGTGTCTGCCCTTTGAGAAACACTGTTTAGAGGATTAAAAGACGGTTCCGCATGGAAGGGACACGAAAGTTGCCACTCCATCTCAACAGCTAGTAGAAAGCCGAACAAACGGAAAGAAATCAACCACTCTTCTTAGATCCATAAGAAAAGTGAGGTCGAAGAGCAAACCGCTGCCCACAAAATTGGAGAGACAGACAGGTGAACACAGAGAATCACAACGCACTGGAGCAGAAGCCCAGGAGCAAAAGCCTCCATGGGAGCCAGTGCCGGGCTGAGCAACCTGAACGGGGATTGCCAAGTTGCTAGAGAGAGAAAAATTCCGGGGAGACCCAGTGATAGGGAGGCGCTCACATTTTTGTGAGTTTTGCCTCCAGGAGCTCAACCAGGTGCTCACAGTGAGTATCAGAGAAAAATCCCCTTGTGTTTCCAGCAGAGGGAGGGGGAAAGAAGCCATTTTGAAATAACACAGAGTACTCTGTTCTTTTTTTTTTTTTAATTATAAGAGAAAGTTTATTAAGAAAGTTACATGGGTAATAGAAGGGCCCTTAGAGCTTAGGAAAGAAAAAGGTAAAGGTAACTGCACCTGAGGGAAGTGGTAGGGGAGGGGAAAGGCAAGATTCTGCTCCCACCCTATTCTTCTTCTCCAGGTCGGACCAGGGATCCTTGGGAGAAACTACGTAACTAGAGCCTAGCCTTCTGGGCTATTATGAAAGCCTAACTGAACTTGGGGAAGGGAAATACCCAACTCTGGCCCCTTCTAGCCATCTTTTCTCACCTAAGGTGGTGGTGGGGGAGAAAACTGACAAGTACTTGTGAAGTTCACTGTCAAGAGGCTGTAAGTTCACTAGAAACCTAAGACCTAATCATCTATACTATACAACTATAGAATGCTTCTGCTCCCCATATACCTTACTGCCACATTACTAAAGGTCAATTTATAGCGCTTCCTTTTACTCAGTACACGATGACCAACTATCAAGTAAAAATTACCAGGCATACTAAAAGGCAGAAAACAAGGTTTGAAGAGACAGAGCACACATCAGAACCACACTCAGATATGGAAGGGACATGGGAATGATCAGATTAGGAATTACAGTAAATATGATTAATATGCTAAGGGATCTAATAGTAAAATAGACAGTGTCCAAGAATAGATGTGCAAAGTAAGCAGAGAGAAATTCTAAGAGAGAACCAAAAAAAAAAAGCTAGAGATTTTAAAAAACAACACTGTAACAGGAAGAATGCCTTTTGATGAGCTTCTTTAGAGACTGGACACAGCTGACGAAAGAATCTCAACCTGAGGATATCTCAGTAGAAAGCAGTGCTCAGAGGGAATTTTATAACAATAAATGCATGTATTAGAAAAGAAGGAAGCTCTAAAATCGTAAGCTAAGCTTCCACCTTAGGAAACTAGAAAAAGAAGTGCAAATTAAATCCAAAGTAAACAGATCTCATGAACATTAAAAGAACAGCAAAGGAATATTATGAAGATCTCTCTGTCCACAAATTTCATAATGTAGATGAAGTGGACAATCTGCCAAAACTCACACAAGAAGAAATAAACAATCCAAAGAGATTTACATTTTTTAAAGAACTCGAGTCAATAATTAGTAACTTCCCAAACCAGAAAGCACCAGGCCCAGATTGGTTCACTGGTGAATTCTACTAAACACTTAAGGAAAAAATTATACCAATTCTCTACAATCTCTTTCAGAAGAAAGAGAAAGAAGGAATACCCCTAATTCATTCTATGAAGCCAGCATTTTCCTGATAACAAAACCAGAGTAAAAACATTAAAGAAAGCTACAGACCCATATCTCACATGAACATAGATGTAAAAATCCTTAATAAAATATTACCATATTAAATTTAACAATACATGAAAAAATTTAGACCCATGACTGAGTGAGGTTTAGCCTAGGTGTATGCAAGACTAGTTCAACATTTGAAAATCAATTATGCAACCCATCACATCCACAGGCTAAAAGGAAAAATCATATGATCATATCAATAGATGCAGAAAAAGCATTCAACAAAATATAGCACCCATTCATACAGAGACTCTCTGTAAACTAGCGATAGAGGGAAACTTTCTCATCTTGATTAAAAAAAAAAACACTACCAAGAAACCAACAGATAAAAAATATCTAATGGTGAGAAGCTCAAAGTTCTTCCATGAAGATCAGGAACAAGACAAGGATGTCATTATATATTTGTCCAAACCCACAGAATATACAACAGCAAGAGTGAAGCCTGAGCTAAACTACGGACCTTGGGTGATTATGATGTGTCAGTGGAGGTTCATCAATTGTAGCAAATATTCCACTCTAGTAGGGATGTTGGTCATGGGGAACCTATGCGTGTGTTGCGGCTGGGAATATATGGGAAATCCTTCTGCTCAATTTTGCTATGAACCTAAAAGTGCTCTAAAAAAAATTGTTTATATTTTTTAAAAGGTAAGGCATAGGCTGGGAGAAAATATTTGCAAATTACATATCTAATGTAAGACTTACATCCAGACAGTAAAAACCTTTCTAACTTCAACAGTTAGAAAATAATCCACTTAGAAAATAGCAAAAGACTTGAGCTCTTCCCTAAAGAGGGTATATGGATGGTAGAGCAAAATGTTTACCATCGTTAACCATTAGGGAAATGCAAATTAAAGCCACGAGAGATACCATTGCACATCTGCTATACCAGCTAACACTTAAAATGTTAACTGATCTCTCACGAAGTAGTACAAGGGTATGTTTTTGGCTAATGAAATTATTCTATGTCTTAACTGTGCTAGTATTTCCAAAACTGCCTGTATACATTTGGCAAAACTTGCCGAGTGATCAAGCAGGCGAATGATGAGGTTGTTAACAGAAATGGGGATGTCTGGGGTAGGAACAAGTTTCAGGGGTCTGTGGTCAAGAGTTAAGTTTGAGAAGACTATCAGACACTCAAGTAAAAATGATGTGTGTGACCTTGGAGTTCAGAAGAGAAGTTAGGCTTGGAAGTATAACATGAGATTCACTGGCAGTTTGGTGGTATTTTTATATCATAACCACACCACCAACACCACCAGGTCAATGCCGCCTTTGTCGTTTCTACGGCAGTGAAGGTACAAACAACCAAGTGCATTTTTTTTTATCAGTCCTGATATAAACGGGGATGAAACAGAAGTTGCTTTCTCCATTTTCCTCAGACTAAGTCTAGATGTATCTGGTCAAAGACCAGTAAACAGAACCTTTACCTTTGACCCATCTATTTTGTGAGCATCAAGTTGCAGCTCAAAACTGGACTAAGGCCTTGAAAATTTGAACCCCCTGTGAGGTACAAAAGAATGCCAGATTTGATTGGCCCCATAAAAGTGATTTATTGTATATATGCATGTGTGCATATGATTCATAAGTATTTTCCGCAAATTGAAAACATATTTTAAACGTATGGAAATTAGCAGAAATAAAAACGAACAATAGATAGTGAGGGGAATGACATACTAGATTTGTGGCTGGGTGGAAGTGAAAAAAAAATATTGCTTAAACAAATCCATCCTATGTAAATAAGAAGTTAAAAGGAAAAGTCAGATCTAATTTACTCTATGTTAGCACTTCAGGAGTCAGAAGCATTTTATTTTTTGTTTTGTCTTGGAATTGGGTCCCTTATATAACACACGTCAAAATAGCTGGAAAAGATGTGATTAACTATTGCCAGCTGAGATTCTTGTTCCACAAGGACAACTCCCTCTGGCTCCTTGTTTTCTTTTCATAGTTTGGGCACTGCGAGCTAGTGGTTGGAACCCACGCAGGCAGGCAGCATGGCTCTGCAGGAGACAGAATTCCAGGGCTGGGTCTTTAAACTTTGCCACTATCGTTCATTTACTAAGTCTTCTAGCCAGAGCCCCTTAAAGACTTACTGTGGTCTCACACAGGGTGTGGTGACCAGGAATTTTGCCAAATGCTAGATTCCTGCAGGAACCCAATCTTGCTGAAGTGTAATTTGGGTGCTTAAGGAAGAAGGAAAGGTGAACCAAAGTTCTTTCATAGACTTGGACACAACACCAAAGCCTTTGTCTTGACTTCCTTCTCCACCAAAGAAGGGCTGCATTGTACACGGTCAAGAGCCTGTCTTCTAGGAGCAGTTTGAAACAAACAGACAGCCAAATTCTGATCCTGCTTCCACCAAATGTGCTGTTTTGGGCACCTAGCAACCCCTCAATTTCCCAGTAAATTCTCTGCGATGAAGCTCAGAAGTGTTGTTAGAATGTCCCTCTGATAGAAGACCCTGTCAGGAAGGAATACATCCCAAATAGATGCCACACCTCTTGTCACAAAGGCGCACAGAAAAAGGCTTTGGATAGAGTTCCTTAGATGACTGGAAAACAATACTAAGGTGCATTTGCAAAACAATTATGGGAAATAACAGAAATAATTTCTAAAAGTCCTTTAGTTTTTAGGGTGCTAAAAAAATTTCACATATCAACATGTTCTCCCCACACCTGTCTCATACTAGATTCCTTTTCTCTACTTTCAGTCAATCAATTGATTGATATATATTTTTTAAAGATTTTATTTATTTTATTTATTTTTAGAGATAGGGGAAGGGAGGAAGAAAGAGAAGCATCGAATCTGTGTGATACATGGATCAGTTGCCCCTCACACGCCCCAACCTGGGGACCCGGCCCACAACCCAGGCGTGTGCCCTGACTGGGAATGGAACCGGCAGCCTTTCAGTTCACAGGCCAGCGCTCAATCCACTGAGCCACAGCAGACAGGACCAATTGATTGATATTTGTGGAACATTACAGCATAATTGGCACCATAACAAGCTTCGAAGGAAGACATGGAATGCACGGTCCTTGCACTCATGATATTTATAATCTATTTAGGAAATACTAAGATTCAAAACAGCAGCAAACAACATACCATGCCATCTAAATACTATAACTTATATTTTACGGACAGTCAGAATCTGAGGCAAGGGAGGTCAGAGAAGACTGGAGTGCTCAGGAAAAGCTTTACGAGTTCCATCTTCTTCCTGGGGAGGGACGTGGGGAAGGAGGAAGACCAAGTGTGGAAGCTTGGAGCATAGAGGCTAGAGGACAGCAGTGCTATTTCTCTCTCAGTAGGCAGTTGTATAACCAAGTTCAAGGAGACGAGACGAGTAGATTCATTAAAACGGGGTAACAAAATAATCCAGAACTGTGCTGTGCAATACGGGAGCCACTAGTTACATGTGGCTATATAAATTAATTAAAATTAAATAAAATGGAAATTTTAGCTCTTCAGCCTCACCACATTCAAATGCTCAATGGCCATACGTGGCTAGGGGACCACACTGGGCAGTGCAGCTATGAAACGTTTTCACCATTACAGAAAGTCTTCTTGGATAGTGCAGCTCTGGAGCCTGGAAGAGTAAAGAAAGAGGCAGGAGAGCCAAGCGTGAAAGAATTCCCAAACCAACTGGTTTCCATACTCTTTCTGTGGCCACAACGTGTCCAAAATCCCAGAGGAGTTAAATTAATTCAACAAATGTACATTGAGCACCTACTAATACAAGGCTAGGTAATAAGAGAGACACAAAAGTGAATAAAGCAGATCCCAGCCCTCGGGGAGCTTAATACCTAGAGGGGGAAATGTGTACACAAATAACGATAATACAAAGTAAGACATGATATGCATCCTAACAGGGATACGATTAAAGCACATATTATACAACAGACACACAAATAAGGGACAGAATATTTCTATTTGAAGGCTTTAGGAATGCTATTGAGATAAGGCATTATTTGAGCTGAACCTTGCAAAGGCAATGGGGCTGTGATGGGAAATCCCTGGGAACCTAGAGTCTAGAGATAATCTGTAGGCTCAATTATGCTATAATGAACTGTGTGGCCTTGGGTAAGTCAGGTTCCAGGTCTCAGTTTCTTTATCAACTGAGTAAGAGGAGCAAAGCAGAAATCAGTTACCAGATGGAGTGACCAATGCAAGATACAGTGATAGAAGGGTGGGTGTGCAGGGAATTGAATAGTCTAATTAATACTCGAGTACAACCGCAATACAACGACCTTATAACTTGTTCCTGGACATTACATAGTTTTAAGTCAATCCCCAATATTTTGTTTTCAAAAAGGAAATCAACCGTCACAAAAACAAAAACTGGATCTTAGTGATGTCTACCCTGCCCCCAGCTTCATCAACCATCGTGTAAGTTTAAGATGTACATACGATATGTTGATTTGATATATTTATGTATTAAAATGATTACTACCACAGCTGTAGCTAACACCCTCATCACATCACATAATTACCATGTTTTTTTTTTGTGGTGAGAACTCTTACAATCTACTCTCTTAGCAACTTTCAGGTATATAATACAGTATTATTAACTATAATTGCCATGCTGGACATTAGATCCCCAGAACGTATTCATCTTATAACTGGAAGTTTGTACCCTTTGACCAACATCTCCCCATTTCCCAACCCCTGTTAACCACCATTCTATTCTCTGCTTCTAGGATTTCCTTCTTTCTCGTGGCTGCAATATATATTTGCATATGGCATCTTCTTTATCCATTTATCTGTTGACAGACACTTAGGTTGTTTCTGTGTCCTGACTGTTGTGAATAATGTTGCAAGGATCATGGGGGTGCAGATACCTCTTTGAGATCCTGTTTTCATTTCCTTTGGATATGTACCCAGAAGGGGAAAGTGCTGGATCATATGGTAGTTCTTTCTTTAGTTTCTTGTGAAACCTCTACACTATCTTCCATAGTAAGACTGCACCAATTTACCTTCCCACCAGTAGTGCATAAGGGCTCCCTTTTCTCTGCCAACACTAGTTACCTCTTGTATTTCTGAGGATAGTCATTTTAACAGGTGTGAGGTGGTGTCTCATTGTGGTTTTGATTTGCATTTCCCTGATGATTAGTGATGTCAAGCAACTTTTCGTGTCCCTATTGGCCATCTGTGTGTCTTCTATGTGGAAACATATATTCGGTTGCTCTGCCCATTTTTTAATAGGATATTTTTTCCTATTGGATATTCACCCCTTATCAGATATGTAACTTGCAAATATTTTCTCCCATTCCATAGGTTACCTTTCCACTTTGTAGCTTGTTTGTTTTGCTGTCCGGAAGCTTTTTAGTTTGATGTAGTCCCACTCATGTTTTGCTTTTATAGTTTGTGTTTTTGGTATATTAAAAAAATCATTGCCAAGACCAATATTAAGGAGCTTTTTTCCTATACTTTCTTCAAGAGTCTTTGGTTTCAGGTCTTACATCTAAGTCTTTAGTTCATTTTGAGTTAATTTTTGCCAGTGGTGTTAGATAGGGGTTTAATTTCATTCTTTTGCATTTGGTTATCCAGTTTTCTAACACCATTTATTGATGAGACTATCCTTTCCCCATTGAATATCCTCAGCTCCCTTGTCAAATTTTAGTTGACCATGTATTCAATGATTTGTTTCTGGGCTTTCTATTCTGTTCCATTGTCTATGTACTATTTTTATGCCAATACCATACTGTTTTGATTACTACAGCTTTGTAGTACAGTTTGAAATCAGGAAGCATGATGCCCCTAGCTTTGTTCTTTCTCAGGGTTGCTTTGGCAAACAGGGTCTATTGTGGTTTCATTTGGTAATGTCTTGATAGTTTAGATCAAATATGAGAAGCAAAGCAGAAAGAATGGAAGCAATTATATTTGTATTTAAATGTGGTTTTTAAGTAACACAAGCATAATCTTTATGATGTAACAACATGAAAATATGAAAAAAAGCCACACTTTGGGAAACAATAAATAAAATTACAGGACATTTCTGAGGGGGAAGAAAAGCAAGTCAGCATCTTAAGTTGAGAAATCGCTATTGAACAGGCTGTTAAAGGATAAAGCTGACAAGAAAAGAGCAAAGCCAAGAATATGGTAGTTAAAATAAAATATAGATCATATGTGGAATGTAAAGTCTCTTGTTAAGAAGCAGAGAGAAAATAGTGCATAAGTGAAATACCAGCTCAGCAGGTTTGTAGATCTCTATCTCTGAGCGAATATGAATATATACTGAGAAATATTTCCGTTTTTGCAGCTGTACCAAAGCATCTGTCAGTAGTTCCATTATCATTTTCTTGTACATATATATTTATATCCACACAGGAAGATTAGAGTAGGTAAAAATATATGCTCTGTGTATACAAATATGTGAAAATATTTATTTAATGGTTAAAATGAAAAGTTCCTAGAAATTGTTTTTCTAACTCTATGGTTCCCTACTGGCTAAGGGTACATTTCTCAGCTCCTTAATCTTCATGTAAAAAACCTGAAATAGGATCCAATATAAGCCAAAGGAAGAGGCAGAGCTATAATAAATAAAGGTACTATGGGATCATCTACCCATCCAGTTTTTAAAAATAGATTGAAATGCTACTCTCTCCAAGATTTCTAGAATTTGCATTAAAAAAAATGTGAAAAAAAATAAACACATAATAAATGTATGGTTGATATCTATGCCCATATTTGTGCAAGAGCCCTTAAATTCAGACTGTTGTCACTTTTCCTATGCTGATCTATGGCCACAGATGGCTGTCACTACTATATGAAATTAACCAGCTAAGGTTAATTGTTAGGTACCAAAACTGAGTAACTAGCTTTTCTTTGAAAAATCCATTATTCAATTGCATGTTCTTTTCTCCTTTTGCTTTATTTTCTTTGTCTGAAACATGTCTCTAAAAGATAGCATTTAACATCTAATCGGAGTCAATTGAAAGTGAAAGACTGCTATAAGAACTCACATGTCAAATGGGGCCTTCAACCTTTGCATTAAATTACTAATATATATTTAAAAGAAATTATCCATATTATGTAAATTTTCAAATTTGTTGGTCTAAAGTTACTCATAGTCCTCTTTCGTATGGAAAATGTGAGATTTTGTAAATCTGCTCTGTACTGTGCTTGTTTCCTCTTTATGATTCCAAATATTATTTATTTGTGCTTTTTTGTTTCTTTTCTTTTTAATTGGAGAGCCAGTGTAATAAACTTAGGCTTATTGAAAATGAAATCAGACTCACTGACTCACCCAGAGTAATGAGGAAGTAAAACTGTCATTGTTTGCAGATGACATGATAGTGTACATAGAAAACCCTATAGACTCCACCAAAAAACCACTCGACCTAATAAGTGAATTTGGCAAAACAGCAGGATACAAAGTCAATGTTCAGAAATCAAAGGCACTTTTGTACACCAACAATGAAATATCAGAATCAGAAATCAGGGGGAAAATCCCATTTACCATAGCAACAAGAAAAATAAAGTATCTAGGAATAAACTTAACCAAGGAGGTTAAAGACCTATACTCAGAAAACTACACAACACTGAAGAGGAAAATTAAGGAAGACACAAATAAACGGAACATATACCATGTTCATGGATTGGAAGAATTAACATCATCAAAATGTCCACACTACCCAAAGCAATTTATAGATTCAACGCAATCCCTATTAAAATACCAATGACATATTTCACAGATATAGAACGAACATTTCAAAAATTTATATGGAATCATAAATGACCCTAAATATCTGCAGTAGTTTTGAGAAAGGAGAACAAAGTAGGGGGTATCACAATACCTGACATCAAACTATATTATAAGGCCACTGTAATCAAAACAGTCTGGTACTGGTATAAGAACAGACACATAGATCAATGGAACAGAATAGAGAGCCCAGAAATAAACCCATGTCTCTGTGGTCAATTAATATTCAACAAAGAGAGCAAAAGCATAAAATGGAGTAAAAACAGTCTCTTCAACAAATGGTGTTGGGAGATCTTGGCAGCTACATGCAAAAAAAATGAAATTCAACCACCAACTTACACATAAAAATAAACTCAACATGGATAAAAGACTTAAATATAAGTCGTGACACCATAAAAGTCCTAGAGGACAACACAGGCAGGAAAATCTCAGATATTCTATGCAACAATATTTTCACCGATATGTCCCCCAGAGCAAGGGACATAAAGGAAAGATTAAACAAATGGGACTTCATCAAAATAAGAAGCTTCTGCATGGCTAAGGAAAACATTAGCAAAATGAAAAGGTAACCAATCGTATGGGAAAATATATTTGCCAATGATACCTCGGACAAGGGTTTGGTCTCCAAAATATATAAAGAACTCACATGACTCCACTTCAGGAAGACAAACAATCCAATTAAAAAATGAGCAAAGGACCTGAACAGGCACTTCTCCAAGGAGGACATACACAGGGACCAGAGACACGTGAAAGGATGCTAAGCATCACTAGCCATCAGAGAGATGCAAATTAAAACCACAATGAGATACCACTTCACACCAGCCAGAATGGCCATCATAAACAAATCAACAGACAACAAGTGCTGGTGAGGATGTGGAGAAAAGGGAACCCCAGTACACTGTTGGTGGGAATGTAGACTGGTGCAGCCACTGTGGAAAACAGTTTGGAATTTCCTCAAAAAACTAAAAATGGAACTGCCTTTTGACCCAGCAATTCCACCACTGGGATTATACCCTAAGAATTGTGAATCACCAATTCAAAAGAACCTATGCACCCCAATGTTCACAGCAGCACAATTTACAATATCCAAGAACTGGAAGCAACCTATGTGCCCAACAGTAAATGAGTGGATCAGAAAACTGTGGTACATTTACACAATGGAAAACTACCCAGTAGAAAGAAAGAAAGAGCTACTGCCCTTCGCGACAGCATGGATAGAACTGGAGAGCATTATGCTAAGTGAAATAAGCCAGGCAGTGAAAGACAGATACCATATGATCTCACCTCTAAGTGGAACCTAATCAACAAAATAAACAAGCAAGCAAAAGATAACCAGCAACACTGAAATAAAAAAAGCAAACTGACGGTAACCAGAGGGGAGGAGAAGGGGGAGGGTCATTAAGGAATATGCATAAAGGACCCATGGGCAAAGCCAAATGGGGGAAGGGTTCAGGGTGGGAGGTGGGGG